>BMAC01000913.1:15358-80732 GCA_014905375.1 Phtheirospermum japonicum | reverse complement strand
ATCTAACTTCCTTTTATTTTGTTGAATTGTGAGAATGGGTTCACTTGGGGAAATGGTGTATAAAGAATTCGTCAAATAACCGGAATATATAAAAGAAGAGTCTTTGAAAATGGAACAACTTCCATTCTCAATAACAAGTCTAAAACCCTCTCTGTCCAAAACAGGCACAGAGATAATGTTTCTGATAATATCCGGAACATAAAGACAATTATTCAAACATAATTTAAAACCATTATCCAAAGATAAATAAACAGTCCCTATTGCTAATGCAGCAACTCTTGCTCCATTCCCCATTCTAAGGACCGTTTCCTTTCTGTCCAACTGCCTACTTCTTGACATTATCTGCAAATCATTGCAAATGTGTGAGCCACAACCGGTATCCAATACCCAAGAAGCATCATTAACAGATAGGTAACTTCAACAAAATATATACTTGTTTCGAGGAATGCTACTTTCCTTGAAGAAGAGTTTCTTTCTGAAAGGGGTGGCGGAGTTGTAGAACTTGATGAAGTTCAAGAACCACAAAACATCCCACAGGTTACCGCAAATAGCACACCAGCTGAGGCTGGACCATCTATAGCACAACCTCTTCGAAAATCCGTAAGGGTTTCAAGGGCTCCTGAGATGATGAACCTTTTGTTACAGAACAAAGAAGAGGGACTCCTTTTGGATAGTGATCCAAGAAGCTATGAAGAGGCAATGTCTGACATTGACTCAAAAAAATGGCAAGAAGCAATGCAGTCCGAAATGGACTCCATGTACTCCAAGGTATGGACCTTGGTGGACCCACCACAGGGAATTGTTCACATTGGCTGCAAATGGGTCTACAAGCGGAAGCTTGGAGTAGATGGAGAGGTAAGTACCTTTAAATCACGTTTGGTTGCAAAAGGTTATACTCAGAAGCAATGCATTGATTATGAGGAAACTTTTTCACCAGTAGTGATGCTTAAGTCCATTCGGATCCTGTTAGCCATAGCTGCGTATTATGACTACGAGATATGGCAAATGGATGTGAAGACCGCTTTCCTTAATGGCAAAATTGAGGAAGAGATATATATGAAGCAGCCAGAGGGCTTCATATCCAGTGGGAGTGAGCAACAGGTTTGCAAACTCCAGAGATCCATTTATTGTCTCAAACAGGCTTCGAGGAGTTGGAACATCCGATTTGATGAAACAATCAAAATGTTTAATTTTCATAAGAATCCGGATGAACCATGTGTCTATAAGAAGGTTAGTGGGAGGGCAGTTACTTTTGTTGTACTCTATGTTGATGATATTCTACTCATTGGGAATGATGTAGGGATGTTGCAATCAACAAGAACTTGGTTGTCTAAGCAGTTCTCCATGAAGGACTTGGGAGAAGCATCTTTTATCCTTGGGATAAAGATCTATCGAGATAGATCACGAAAGATGATCGGACTTTCCCAATCCATGTACATAGACAAAGTGCTAAAACGGTTTAGCATGGAGGAATCCAAGCGTGGATACCTCCCAATGAGCAGTGATCCACTTTCTAGGGCTATGTCTCCAAAGACACCTGAGGAAAGAGGAAAGATGGTTCGTGTACCTTATGCATCCGCGATTGGGAGCATTATGTATGCAATGTTATGTACAAGACCTGATGTCGCACATGCTGTGAGCGTCACGAGCAGATATCAGTCTAATCCAGGTTTTGAACACTGGAACGCCATTAAGAAGATCCTTAAGTACTTGAGAAGAACTAAGGATATATTCTTGATATACGGAAATGGAGAATTGAAACTAGAGGGATACATTGACTCTAGTTTTCAATCCGATGTAGATGACTCAAAGTCAATGTCTAGATATATATTCACTTTAAATGGAGGAACAGTCAGTTAGAAAATTCCCAAACAAGAAACGACTGCAGACTCTGTTACAGATGCTGAATATATTGCTGCATCAGATGCAGTAAAAGAGGTTGTTTAGATGCGGAACTTTATCCAAGGGTTGGATGTAGTTCCGTCCGCTGTTGATCCAACAATAATTTATTGTGACAATAACGGGGCTATAGCGCAAGCAAGAGAATCGAGATCTCATCCAAGATCCAAACACATCTTGAGACGATACCACCTGGTGAGAGAGATCGTTGGTAGAGGCGACGTCGTTGTGGATCGAGTTGCTTCAGCAGAAAATGTAGCAGACCCTATGACTAAGCCCTTAGCACAAAAGGTATTTGACGGGCATCTTGAGAAGATGGGCCTAAAATACATGGGCAATTGGCACTAGGGCAAGTGGGAGATTGTTAGAGTAGAGTGCCCGACGTTCCAATTAGATTGGATTTCATTCTACTTGTATAATGTTTTATTGGAATTATATTAATAAAGACAACTTTGTTTATCTTATGTTTTCGCTTTTATTATAATTGCACGTATGATAAAGTCCTTAGACCAATTTAAACTATGGGATATGGTTGCGRATACGATGGCAATCATGGAACATGTCTCTAAGGTTTCGGTCTTAAACTTGTTCCAAGTCAWTGGGTTTTTCGAGATAGGACATTAAATAGCCCGGTAAGACTTGCGCATATGATGCATGCTTGTAAGACAAGGATGTTGCATTCTATTAACATCAGCGTTGTGACGCGAGTGCATATATGTGGGTGATTGTTGGAGAACAAGTTCATTGAACATGACCCGATGGAAATTCTTAACTGGAAGATTTGTCTGTCGAATAAGAATTTCCATATTGCAATAGTACATGATTAGTCCTTGACTTGAGGTACGATGGTAGCCTTGTGCACATTGTGCAATACTTAGATTTATCTTTTGATTGCCTGACAATCGTAAAAGGGGTATTTTGGGTATTGTATCGATGTGCATGGAGGTTTGTCTGTAGCCAAAATAGAATTCGACACTTGTCTATGGACAAGAGAGTATCCTGTGGATTTTCATAGTTTGTGATTCAAAGAACTTGGATAGGGCACGATGAATATTGATTCATAAATGAATTACTTAAACTTGAAATGAAATCACAGTTATTAAATCAATTGGGTTTCGACTTATAAATCCATGCCCAAGATTTAATCGGGAAACTAGTTGTCGAAAAGATCGTACATGTATGGACTTGCAATTAAAATAGGTTTACTCGCTATTTCACCTAACATTGGGTAATCATGCTACTTGCTAGATGTTGTCATGATTTGTAGGTTCTTGAAATTAAAGAGTTAATCTCAAGATAATTAATTAATTAGATTAATTAATATAATAAATTGTTATTTATAAACTTATAAAAGTTATAAGTCTACTACTAGTGTTAGTCGTGAACCTAAAAGGGTCACACATAATTTTTGTTGTTGACATTTCAAGAATGATAACTCCAATGATTGGAATAATTAATTAATTTAGATTAATTGAATGAGATTTTATTTTAATTCAATTGTTGGATTAAATATTTAATTATATATATGATTATGTAATTAAATCTAATTTGATTAAAATCTCAATTAAAGTAATATATTAAATTAGTCAATTGGATTAATTAATTTAAATTCATGGAATTAATTAATTAATGGAATTAATTAATTAGTTAGATTCAAGATCCAAGTCCATGTAATTTTCTAGTAGGCCCTAATTGTAGAAGCCCACTAGAATGATTGAAGACTTCATAATATAAATATATATATAAAAGGTAATTGGGAACAAGTCATACTCTTTGTTTTAATAAGAGGACGGATGACTTGGGGAAGAATTCTTTTCTTAATTTAATTTATTAACTAATTAAGATTAGACCTAATCTAATTAACCTAATAAGTATATATATATATATATATATATATATATATATATATATATATATATATATATATATATATATATATATGTATGTATGTATGTATGTATGTATGTATGTATGTATGTATATATATATATATATGTATGTATATATAAAGCGCCGCAAGCCTGCTTCTTTCCCAACAAAAACAAAACAAAGAAAAGGTATACCTTTTGAAAAGGAAAATAGCCGTCCCCTCCCTTCAGGCTTTTCAAAAAACAAAGAAATTTTAAGTTCTTTTCTTTTATATTTTATTTACGTCTTCAGTTTGTAGATGAAATTAATTGACAATTTTATCTACAATAATTAATCTTCAATCAATTATTGATTGTTGGATTAATAGTTTATTCCTTTAATCAATTTGAAAATGGAATGATTCTACTAGGGAAGAATTTTTCCGGTGTTGCAATCAAAAGGTGGACTCAATTAAAGGGGATACGCTTGGATCCCTACGGCGAGAAGTTTCGGTGTTAGCCACTTAGCCGGGAATTGATTCCCTCTCAATCGTCGCTTGAAGAAATTAATCGAGAGGTATTAATTTATTTATTTTATAAGAATCAAAATTTGTATTAGATACATAATAATGAAAAATGACGATCGTTAAAAATCGCTAACGAAATTTACGGGTTTAGTATATATATTTGTTTTATTTAATTAAAATTTTTAAAATCCACTGCGTAGGCCCCGTACGATTATAGCGAATCCAACAACATCTTCACTTTGTTGGATTTATGAATTTTGGGTTACTAATTGGCATTAAATTTTGGGATTTCTCTTGCATGAATCAGTCGAAGTGATAATCTGAGGATTTTGTGTAGATTGCTTTGAGTTTGACTTAACAATTGAACTGGACCAGAACCGATTATCTGAATTAGGGAAATATTAACCTTTTTACTTTTTTCGAAAGCTGGGGAAGAAGAAATTACACGAAAGAGAAAAACAAAATGAGGAAAAGGAAAAGAAAGATTAGAAAAGGAAGAAAGTAAAGAAAAAAAGTAGGAATAAAATAGGTAATTGTCTCTTTTGCCTTATTTTTAATACATAAAATTAAAGAAAAATGACAAGAAAATAAATAATCATGCCGCATATGCATTTAGGTCTGATCATGATAATTTTGGACCTTTTTTTTTTTTTTGATAATTTACTAAGTTAAAAGACGTGGTTTGAAGCTGACCAATATCAAATATATTTTTTACAAGATAATCAATATAATTGATCAAAAATGAGAGTTTTCTTACGACAATGTATTCAACTTATGTTGTTGAAAAAAATACACTATTTTCTTTCTTACTTAGGTACAAAACCAAGTGTTGCCTATGTAAAAGCACCATCTAGATGTACTGTTTCGATCGTCAATGTTTCCAGCCCAACCATCAATGTCTGCTTGTATTTAAATATAATACTCTACTAATCATGCTACGATAAAGACTTGAATCCAGTGGTGGTTTATTGTCATCTTGGGAAATATTAACAAATGTACTCATGGGAGTGTCATAGTGCTTTGATCATTCAAGAACAAGTTTCTTAACGAGATTTTTATTAGGGAAAAATATTTTTTGCAACCTGTACTATAGGCTTTTTCACGCTTTGCAACCTTATGTTCTTTTCATTGTCAATTGCAACATGTACTACATTTTTGCAACCTAGAGTATGAAAAATAAAGCGTGAAAAAAAAAAGTTTAGGTTGCAAATGTGTAGTACAGGTTGCAATTGACAACAAAAAAAATATAAGGTAGCAAAGCGTGAAAACTCCTATAATACAGGTTGCAAAAAATATTTTTCTCTTCTTATTACACTTGCTCTGATTAGTGAACATACCCGTTTCTAATTGTTTTACTTGTAAAACAATGTGATCTCACCAACCATACTCATTTCAAATTCGTTGTACATAAATATAACAAACTCATTTATTTTTTGTAAAGATGTGGACCCGAAAACAATATCATCGACAAATTTGTGCGATGATGAGGTCTTTTCTAGTTTATTTTATGAACAGTGTATTGTCCACTCTTCTCTTTTATACCCTTTCGTTAGTAGAAACTGCATGAGGCGGTCTCATGGAGCCTATTTCAGTTCATATAATGTCTTCTTCAATCGATACACATGCTCAGAGGAGTGTGGATCCACAAAACCTCCTGGTTGTTTCACATGACCTCTATCTTCAAAATGCCATTGATAAAAGCACTTTTTACATCCATTTTTTTAAATAAATTTCGACGCTTTTATTAAAAAAGGAGAAAAGTGTCCGAGTACATAGCAAACAATGAAAAAGAAAAAACAACAAAGAAACTAGCGTTTCATAAGAAATCCCCGCTTAAGAGAACTCTTTGAAACTTTGCGTAAAGAAGTAGAAACTTCATCTTCAGCCATATTCTCCCAAGAATGTCCAGAAGCGATATCCATAAGGTGCAGGGCAGGAGAGGATTTTGGATCGTTGATAATGAAAGAAGTAGAAGACTCCTGTTGTAATTTTTTGATTATATCAACTAGTTCCCGATCAGTGGCAGGTTTACGAAAAATAGGGGTGCGATGTTGGCTGCCAAAATCCGACTCGTCCACTATAATACCTTCATCATGTGCAAGACAAGCTATTGAAGTATGTTGAGCTAAAGGAGAGATCTTATCTGAAGAACCCATGTCCACCTGATCATCAAAACCCTTGCTCGAAGAAGTAGGTTCCTCATAAAGCACAAGCTGTCGAGAGGTGTCACAACCTATCTCAATCGATCTGCAGTCGGTCTGTTGGTTCTTCCTACAGAGCTTTGCAGTTAGATGCTCACCCTTGTCTGAGCCACAGTCATAAGAATCAGAAGCAGTAAGGAAATCCTTCCCTTCCGAACCAGAAGGAGTAACAAGAGTATCAGCGGCTTTAAGAGTCGTGTTCACTGGGTCGGGGTGAACGGGAGCGGAGGAAGAGGGCTCAGGGCCCAGAGGGGAAACCGGGGATGGGGGTGGGGACTCATGATCGATATCAGACTATAAAGCATTAAAAGCATTGGAAGTCGTCAGGGTAGAGGTGGTAGTGGGGACATAAACCGGGCGGTGTTCCGTGCGGGTGCAGTCCTTCTGGTCCCGAGAATTAGAGCGCCGACGGGAGCGTCTAGAATTAGCCTTTTGCCAATCGTCGCTAATCACTTTTGAGGCGGTGTTGGTTTTGCGAGCGTGTCAAGATCCAACAAAGTGCCCCACCATTGTGCAATACGAGCAAAAATATGGTAGGTTCTCATAACCTAATGAGATATAACCGCAAAACCCCTTACGCTCAATCATGACCGTTTCCTAAAGGGTAAGATTAAGATTTAACTCAACCAACACACGAACAAAGTGGCCAATAGAGCCATTAAGGGAACGCTCATCGATTTGTAAGGGTGTACCAACCACCCTAGATATATCCAAAATAAAGATCGTTCCCAGTATTCAATAGGAAGTTCATAAATGCGAATCCAGACCCGAGAAGAAGCCGAAGGCACCTTATAATGGTTGAAATCCGGGGTCCACGGGAAGAGTCTAAGAGTAGAAAGACCAAGCTTCCAAGCTGTTTTGGCAAAAGCACGATTTCGATCCTCAGTTAGAGTGAAAGAAATGCTAAAAAGCCCTTTGCCGAGAGGAATGAAATTCCAACCACCGATGATGTTCCATGCAGAGGATAGCGATTCTTTGAGAAAAGCGATCGTAAGAGGTTTCGTGCCTTTCGGTTGGAGAAGGCGGCCAATAAGAGAACCTCGTAAAAGAGAGACACGGGATTGGTAAAGGTCTTCGTCAGTTGTAACTGAAAAATACTCTCCCTTTTTAAGTGGAGGAGCCCCCAAAGAAAAATTAACCGGAGCCGGGTTAGGAGCAGGGGGAGCGGGTTTGGTCGCCGGGCCCGCGTGGCCCCAAAAAGTTGAGCCAGCAATGTAAGAAGCGGATTAAAAGGAGAAGGCCGCTGATGGGCCAAGGGAGGGCCTGAATGGGCCAGGTGCTGGGCTACCAAATCAGCATCTTGGGCAAGGGGCTGGGCTGCAAATAAAAAAGCATCCTGGGCTTTGGGCTGGGCTGCAAAGAGAGAGAGGGCTGTTTGTGAGAAATTCTGGGTAGCCATGGAAAAACCCAATTCATTGGGCTGGGCCATATAAGAATTAGTAGGGGCTTGGGTAAATTATGTCGCCTGGGCCGCCTGGACCGTGGGCTGGGAATTAAGGACCTGCGCTTGGGATTGGGCTAAGGAATAATAGGAAAAATGTTGGCCCGCTGTAGAAGTTGCTTGGGCTTGGAAAGAAACAAAATAAGGTGCAGGGTTGAAAGACGGGTCGGGACCCTTTCGCAATGGGTCAGAGCAAGCATTCCTAGGTTTCTCTGCAAGGGAAACCCTAACGGCGGGAACCCTAGGCGCAGTCAAATCGTCCGAGGAAAGCGGATCGAGCACAATCGAAGGAGACGGGGTAACCGTTGTGGCGGAGAGAGTCYGCACGAAAGTCTGGGGCGTATCTTYAATYGTCGGAYAAACACCWGTCGGTCGCGTCAGAGGGACGCCGAGAAAATGGAATGGATTACCTTGCGCGTCAAGTAATCGGTTGGGCACCCGAGCCGCTGGCAAGGAGCCAAATGAAATGGCGGCAGAGCCCGGGCCAGAGAAACCGGGATCGAAAAAGGAGGTGCCAATCATGGAAGAAGCAATGGCGGCACGTTCTGGGTCTGTGTGAGTGATGTCGGAGGGGAGACCCGCTGTGTTGGTCGCAAAGATTCTGAAGGCGTCGCACCAGAATAACATCCCACCTTTCCCAGAAATGGCCGAGCAGGAGGCGACGAAGGCGCTAGGAACGAGCTCGCGAGGGTTGCCGGAAAAAACCGTTGGGCGTGCGGCGATTGTGATTGGGGTTGCTGTTGATCGGAGAATGGAACAAGGGGCGGCAGTTGCGGTTGACCGGCAATCGAAGCAAGGTGTTGCTGCGGAACCGTGACCGGGTGGAGGTGCTGCGAAGCCGGCGGCGAGACGGTAATCCGGTGGCATGGCGAAGCCTCCGTGATCCCGCCGAGTGGTCGATTAGATCGAAAGAAATTAGGAGAGAGAATAAAGAATTTCCGTCGTTTTTTTATTTTTCATTAAGTATAAACTACGACTTTTTACATCCATTTATTAAAGTGCAAACTTCTTTTGGCATGCAATGGAGATTAGAATCCTGATAAATTCCAGTCGAGCAACTGGAGCAAATACTTTGTCAAACTCAGTCGATCCCCTCTACTTGGTTGTACCATTGTGCGACCAATCGAACCTTGTTTTGTGTGATAAGGTCATTATCATCTGTTTTTTTCTTAAATATCCACTTAGTAATGATCACATTGCACTTTTTAGTTCTTGGAACTAACTATCAAATATCATTTATAGTGATTATTCTAACTCTTACTGTATGGCCATGATTCAAACTCATTATTCAATGCCTCGTTTTCAATTGTGGATGGGTGACACACAAAGAATGATGCAACATTCATCTTTTTGTAGTCCTTCTTAGGTAAGTTTCGAAACCTCTAGATTTTATTCAATTGTACAATGACTTATTCCACTGAGTGGTTGTTTGTATGAAATTACTTATTATAAAAGTTATATTTGATAGTATTTTATAGGCCTTACGTACACTTTTCAAGTAAGTTTTTTCTTTTTGTTTTTTTGGAAAATATTAAACTTTTTTTCTATAGATAAATGATAGGGTTTTGAGACTTTGGGACATAAGCATTTACAACTATGAATTGGGTGACCAAAGGAAGCACGGGAACTCTCTGATAAGGAGTCTGATCGAGATGATTCAAGAGGCCACAAAAATATAAGAGATAGAACTGTAACTTTAAAAAAGATACACCCAACTCTAACTTGTCCTTTTAAAAGGCCAAAACTTAGTAGGAAGCACACTCGAGTTACTAATTGGGTGAGCTAACTCGGGTAAACTGAGGTTAAACCAACTTACAACTCGTATGCGGATAAAATAATAATACCCGACTTGCAAGTCGGATGAAATGATAGTATTGATTAATTAGGGAGCATTTTAGGTTTTTTTGGACCCCTATAAATGCGTTACACCCTTTAATATTTAGGCATTATATATACTTATTAGATACATATTTCGACACATATATATCATATTGGAAGATGCTGGAGCTCAAGGGGTTAGAATTGATGGCCCTCTATCCATGGGACAGGAAGACGGAGTTCCTCATGAGTCACCATGGATCGGAATGGTTCTCCACTCTCTTTTTGTTATTAGGTTTATGCAAGACATTGTTAGTTTTTTTTATAACCATGTACAGCTAATCACTTTGATTTTAGACATGGGAGTATATTGATGACTCGGATTTTATGTTATTAAAGTATCTTTGTTAATTAATTATTTATTATATATTCCTTTTACATTGTTAATGATTTTGTGTGAAAACTTAATGAATGATTTACACTTGTTTGCAAATATTGAATCAATGTAATCTGGACAAATAATATTTAGGAAATAATATAGGCGACGTAGATGGAGTATGGGGTGTTCATCTATTTTATGAGGGGTTTATAATCTTAGGGTCTTTTTCGCCTAAAATACATATGCGGTCGAGAGGCTAGCTCATAGTAGGGAGTGCATGTAGGTAATTTAGTCTACGCACCTTTACTGCCTGAACTAGGAGTACGGGTTAATTTCGTGAATTCCTATAGGGCTAACAGTTTATTAAAAATGTTATTTATCATAAAATAAAAAGAGTTGTCAATCAAAACCATATCTGGAATTCAATAATTCTCTCATTGTTCTTTAATTAATTATTATATTTACTTTGTTTATATTATTATTAATTATTAAAATTTATATTTGAATATCTCAATAAAATCATAATACTATGATCGAATTACTTAACTCATAGTTTCTATGGATATACCATAACTATGATTGAATCCCATTCACCTGTGGTAGTAAAAATTAAGGGCAAACAAGTTTTCTATTTTTATTTGTCCTTTACAGTTGTGTTTTTGTTTCATGTGTGTAGATACCATATGGACGATCACCTATTAGGGATAGTTTACGCCCCAAATACATACCAAATGATATTCTATTCGAATGAATTTTTAAAATTAAAAATGGATTGGTTCAACTAGTATAAAGAGAGCATCTTGGGGGTGTAATACATAAGGATCCAGAAGATTATATTTGGCAATATTCACAACATTCTCCTCTATTAAGAATTGCCGGTGTACACCATGACGCTATTTTGTATGTGCTTATTTAATTTTTCTTTGAAGGGTAAAATGCTCGAGTGGTTGGAATTTATTTAGTATAAGGGTGTCACGACTTTTGCAGAGATCAAGGATAAGTTTTTTTGGGGTTTATATTTCCATACGAGATAACTGACTCAACGATGGAGATTACTACGTTTAAACAACATAATTTCAAGTCATTGTCTGAATCATGGGACCGGTTTCAAGAGATTAGTAAAAAAACAAAATTTGCTTACAAAGGGTTAATACTTTATTTTCTTTTATAATGGGGTAATGGAATAAGCTCGTAGGTTTCTTGATGTAAGTTGGTGTTGGTTTTCTTACAATAAGTGAGGATCAAGCTACAATTATTAAGAGGATAACTAATCGATGGCCATCCTTGAATATATAGGTAATAAACACCGAAAAAAAAAAAAAAAAAAAGCAGTTTTTTGAGGGAAAAATTGAGGTATATATTTCCCTCGGTATTGTTCGAGGGCAAGAGGGACTAAAATTTTCCTCGATTTTTTCTGAGGGAAATATTTTCCTTCGGTTTTTCCCTTGGAAATACGGCACCAATATTTGCCGCCATAATTATTGAAGGCTTTTCGAGGGTAACATTACCGAAGGAATTTAGCTTTCAGAAAAACCGAGGGCAACACCATCCCCTCGGTTTTTTATTTATTTATTTTTTTAAATTAATAAAAACGAGGGCCTTTTTCTGCCCTCGAAAAAAGCTGAAGGTATTTATAACCCCTCGGTTTTTTATTAATTAATTTATTTTTTAAAATTAAAAAAGTTTGTGCCCTCGGAAAAAACCGAGGGTGTTGATAGCCCTGAGTTTAATATTTCTTTTTAAATTAAAATAACCGAGGGCGATTTTTTGCCCACGGAAAAACCCGAGGGTATTTATATCCCCTCAGTTATTTTTTTATATATATTTTTTTTAATTAAAAAATCGAGGGCGGTTTGTGCTCTCAGAAAAAATCGAGTGTATTTATAGCTCCTCGATTATTTATTTATTTATTTCTGAGGGGAAGTTCATCTCCTCGGTTTTTCTAATAAAAAAATCTAAAAAAAAAGAAAAATCATAAAAATGAAACAAATACTATCATCTTAGGCACGTGGGGTGGTTTTGATCTGATTTTGATTGAAAAATATCAACGAGCACGTGCGTATTCACACGTGTCGTGTAATTCGACCAACAACCAAGATACGACCGATCAATAAAGTTGTTCGGTTGGAAACGCGAAACCACGAAGCGTCATGATTTGGCCGAGGGGGCAATAGGTGCGCTTGGTGTCGTGGAACCATGAGGGTCAGACGTCAATCGTTTAGTACGCGTTTTCTATTTATTTTTTTTAAAATAAAAATTCAAAAATATATCAAGAAAAATAAAAAATTGGTAAAAAATAAAAACCGATCCTATCATTTCACGAACGGGGCAGGGAGGGTTACGTCTCGTGTCATGAAACCACGAGGGTCGGGCGTCGATCGGTTAGTACGCGTTTTCTATTTTTTTTTTCTGATTTTAAATATGAAATGGAAAAAGAATTGAAAAAAATAAAAAAATAGTAAAAAATAAAAACAAATCCTATCATTTCACGAACTTGGCAAGGAGGGGTGTGTCTCAGTGTCCTGGAACCACGAGGGTCGGGTGTCAATCATTAAGTACGTGTTTTCTATTTTTTTTATTTTTTTTTCGATTTTTTTTATTTGAAAAAGTCGAGGGGCACCATTTCTCCTCGGAAAAAACCGAGGGTAAATGGTACCCCTTTGTTTTTTTAAATAAAAATATTAAAAAAAAGAAAAAAATAGATATATCGTAAAAATAAAACAAATCATATCATCTTAGGCAATGGGGTGGTTTTGACCCGATTTCGATTGGAAAATAATAACCAGCACGTGCGTACTCACACGTGTCGTGTAATTCGACCAACGACCAAGATACGATCGATTGATCAAGTTGTTCGGTTGGAAACGCGAAGCGACGAAACATCGTGATTTTGCTGAGGGGGCAAGAGGTACGTCTCGGTGTCGTAAAACCATGAGGGTCGGGCATCGATCGTTTAGTATGCGTTTTCTATTTTTTCGATTTTTATATAAAAACTCGAAAAAATATCGAGAAAAATAAAAAATTAGTTAAAAATAAAAACCGATCATATCATTTCATGTATGCGTTTTCTAATTTTTTTTTTGATTTTTTTTATTTAAAAAACTGAGGGCTTGGAAATGCCCTCGGAAAAAAACGAGGGGAGGGCTGGGCCCTCGGTTTTTTCTGAGGGCATTTCCAAGCCCTCATTTTTTTAAATAAAAAAATTAATATAATTAACAAAAACCGAGGGCATCGTCCCCTCGGTAAAGAACCCTAAAAATGATAGCAGCGTCCCTGCCACCTCATTTCTTCTTTTCTTTCAAAATCGCAGTAGCGAGCGAAAAAAAAAGAAAAAGAAAAATCACCGGCCTCCAAACCCACCGCCGAGAAGACCGTCGCCGTCGACCACCGCTGCCGAGAAGACCGTCGCGTCCAGCCTCCAACCCGCCGTCGCGTGTAGCCTCCAAACCGTCGCGTCGCCGCTTCAAGGCCCAACATCCACTGACGCTGTCGCTCGAGGTCCAGCCTCCACCGCCGCCACCGCTTGCTCCTCCAAAGTAAGTTGCCCTTTTTTTGTTTTTTTTTTTCTGTTATCATTTTTTATTATTTTTGTAGATTTGTTTTTTATTATTATTTTTTTTGTATAATTTGATGTGATGAAATTATTTTATAATTAATTATCTAGATTAGGGTTTAGGGATTAGAGTTTGAAATTAGGGTTAATTAGGAATTAATTTACAATTAGAGTTCAATTTAGGATTATTTATGCAATTAGAGTTTAATTTAGAAATAAATCTATAAATAGGGTTCAATTTTGGATTATTTATGTAATTAAGGTTCAATCTATAAATGATTATATAAATAAGGTCCAATTTAAAATTAATTTTCAATTAGGGTCCAATTTAGAAATAATTACGTAATTATGGCAATTTAGAATTAATTTACAATTAGGGTCCAATTTAGAAATAATTACGTAATTAGGGTCTAATTTAGAATTAATTACGTAATCCAATTTATAATTGGGGTACAATTTAGAAATAATTACATAATTAGGGTCCAATTAATAAATAATTACGTAATTAGGGTCTAATTTAGAAATAATTACGTAATTAGGGTCCAGTTTAGAAGTAATTTACAATTAGGGTCCACTTTAGAAATAATTACGTAATTATGGTTAAGTTTAGGAATAATTATAAAATTATGGTTCAATTTAGAAATAATTTACAATTAGGGTTCAATCTAGAAATAATTACGTAATTGAGGTTCAATTTAGAAATAATTACATAATTGGGGTTCAAATTAGAAATAACTATATAATTAATATTCATTAAGAGTTCAATTATGCAATTATCATTTAAAGTGTATTCGATGATGGTGGTAAAATACCGTGATGATCGGTAAATGGATGTTAACTTAATGTTTGTTATGGTTTGAATGTGATTACTTGATGTTGTGATTGCTTTTGGAAGACGTCGGTGACGTGGTGTACGGCGTCGGCCGGGAGGTTTCCTCCCTCTAATAACGGTTTTCAAAATTATTTTAAATAATGATGGTGGTTTTCAAAATGTTTTAAATTATTTGTGATGGTGGTGGTGAAATACCTTGGTGATCGGTACTTGCATGTTGTGTTTATCATATATATTATTTTTTATTTTTTGTTTAATTGATGTGATTTATGGTTTAATGTATACGTCTGTGATGACGTGGCTTACGGCGTCGGCCAGGGAGGTTTCGTCCCTCTAATAACGGAGTTTAAAATAGTCTCGATCCAGAATAAGCTCTTTGTAAACAATATACCTTAGACTCGTTTGAGATTTAGTAACGAATAGATAATTCGATACTGAATCCCGAATCGTCCACTTCTTTGGACAGGTTGAGAGAGTGATTGTAATATTGCTTATCTTATCTATATGTTTTTTGTTGATTATATAAATTTTGGTCCAGTATCTCTCTTATGTTCTCGGGTGCACTACAATATATGTGTACTTAGAGAACTAAAGGGAGATGATTCTGAAATTTTTAGTCAACAAAAATCCATATACTAAGACACTGTATTACAGGAAAATCAAATTTTCGAATGGGATATGGCCTTACCAAAAAATTCAATCATTCTCTAGCCACCCTCATGCTGCCCAATTTTTGATAAATCAATATAACTATCGTACAATGTTAGGATGAGTTCCGATCGTAGTTGGACGTACAAGCGAATCAACAACATCTATTTATCCTCACAATCCGTTGATGGAGTCAAGAGTTTTATTGAATTGCGCAAGCACATTCCGCTCATAAGGATGGATAGAAGTTGAAATGTCCTTGTAATCATAGCAGATGTAGGAATAATAGTTACCTCGATGTCGAAGAGATCAAGTACCACTTGGTTAGACACGGGTTCGAGCTGAATTACTATAGATGGATTTACAATAGAGAAAGTCGGCTCAAAACTTCTGGACGTATTTTGCATGTAATTGTGGTGTTTTTCCCGTATTTTTAGTTAGGGTTTAGGGTCGTTTTTAGTATTTTTGAGTCGAGTCTCGTTAGGGTTTTAGGTTGTTTTCTTGTTTTGTTGATTTTTGTGTTTCTCTTTGATTTCATACTTAATATGGTTAAATGGGCTCAATTAATTTGTGGATGGGTGTTATTTTTGGTAGATTTTAACAAGAAATCAAAAACAAGGTGAAAGGGGACCTTGACGCACGATTTGAGGCAAGCCAAGGCCTACCCGCTCATGCCTACGCGCAGCTGCTCGGCAGCTACCTAGCGCTGCCGACCGTGGCCGATCGCTACTTAGTGTGGACAAGCGCTGTCGAGAGTGTGGCCGAGAGCACCTGCCGAGAGTGGCCGACCACTGCCGAGAGCTGCCAAGCCCACCCGCACACAACTGCTTGCGCCTTCCGAGAGCCAGCGCCGCCCCTACCGAGCCTGCCGAGAGCTGCCGATACCCAGCACCGAGGCTTGACCCAGTGCCAAGGCCTGCCCGACAGCAGTCGAATCAACTACTGAGCAGTTGGACCGACTGCTCGGCTGTAAGTTTTTGCCCACACCCACCAAGCCAAAGGCAGTCAACCGACTGTCGTGCCAGTCGATCGAATGCGCCGTCGAGGGCCTACCGAGCACGCCCGCCCATCCCTTGCCGAGCACGCTCCCACACGCCCGCCCATCCCCACTGACCGCGCCCGGCCACGCCTGCAAGTGCCTGCCGAGACCTGCCGAGACTTGCTGCCTAGTTCCGTTCAGTTTCACCCAGCGTCGAGCCTAGCTCGACCAATGCCGAGCCAATCGAGCCCAACTCGACTCAAATGGTCTAGAAAGACCATTTTGTGTAAAATTTGGTCAAACATGGGAATCCAAGCTTATAAGGCTTAATTTACTCATTTACCCCTAATTTAACCTAGTATAAATAGGACACTTCTCTCATTTTGTAAAGGATATCCACCTCCTCCCAATCCATGCTTGGGTTTGGGACTTAATTTTCTCTCTCTAGTTCTTGGATTTTAATTTTTAAACAATATTTTGGGTTTGTAAGCTCAAGAAGAATTCAAGTTCTCCCTTGGATTATATTTTGATTGTAATTTCATTCAAGCTTTTGGATTCTCTCTTTAATTCAAGTAAGTTTTCCTTTAATTTCATGCTTGTTCTTCATCTTATGCTTTTTGCCTTAGCTCTTAGATTTCTTGTTAGATCTTGTGAATTGGCTATGGAATCTAGGTGAGTGACACATCTAGATCATAGACCGAGTCCTTGATCGTTTTTATTTTGAATATTTCATATGTTTCATGCTTGTTCTTCATTTTATGTTTTTTGCCTCAGCTCTTTGATTTCTTGTTAGATCTTCTGAATTGTCCATGGAATCTAGATGAGTGACACGTCCAGATCATAGATCGAGTCTCCGATAGTTTTTATTTTGAGTATTTCATGTGCTTTATTTTGAATTTAATTTTCATGCATGATTTTATGTTAAATACTAGATCTATTCTTCGTTTCTTTTTATTTTTAGAAAAGATTTAAACTTTCACGTCAACTTTAATGCTCTTTCAATTGTTGCTTTCAATTTTTGGTAATTTGAATTATTTGAGTTTTTATGCATAGTTGTACCTTAGGCTCTCATGCTTGTACTTGGTGAAACATTGCTTTCTATTGCTTATTTTCCTTATTGCTTTGCACTTTCAATTTAGGCATACGATCGAGGCATCCTTCCAACTTGCGCTTTCCATTCCTATCTAGTTATTTACGTGTTTCATTAGTTTTAATTGCTTTATTTTCATAGTTTCCATAGAGTTTCATTTTCCTTTTAATTTCTTAAGCTAAAAACACATTGATCTCTATAATCAAATGAATTCCGATAATATCAAGCCAATGAACCTTTTATATCACTAAAAAGCTAAAAAACATGACGCCATCACGGTTTTCATGCTGGAGGAACCTCTTACATCCCTTCTGAAGAATCATCAAATGCGTACATTAATATGGTTCAAGATGCAACTGATCCCGATTTTGACGTGGTTGCCGATATGGAAGAGTCGTCGAACCCTGAGGCTCAAATATTTTACGACATGTTGCAAGCTGGAAATCAGCCATTGTGTCCGGGGTTCGAGGGACATACTCAGTTGTCATTAGTTTCCCGTCTGATGAATTTGAAGTCAGAGAATCACATGTCTCAGAAGTGTTATGATCAATTGAGTGAATTAATCAAAGAGATTGTACCGAAAGACAATCTCGTACCCGATAACTTCTACAACAGTAAGAAGTTGTTAAGGGGTATGGGGCTTACCAATCGAGAAGATATATTGTTGCAAGAATAATTATATGATCTACTACAGAGACGATTCTTACTATACAAGGTGTAAATTCTGCAATGAACCTCGTCTTAAACCCTTTCGTCAAGGAAAAACAAAACAACGAAAGGCTCGTGTCACGTACAAGAAGATGTACTATTTTCTATTAACTCCTCGTCTGCAGAGGTTGTACGCATCTAATGCCACAACGAAAGATATGAGATGGCATGCTGAAAACACACTTTTTTAAAAACTAATTTTTCATGTTTAGGTTTATTAAGACGTTTGGTATATAATATATACTGGTATTTTGTAAAATACTTGTATTATTGTCTAATAATTTTATCAGATGTCAAGAGGTCGAGGTTCCAGTAGCATGGGTCGATCAGATATGGGGTCAGCTAATCGTTTAGCTGATTTCGATGACGACTACATGGGTATTGGTACTGATCATTCAGCGCCGACGCATACACCGACACGAACGTCATATACACTGCTACATACACCATCCGATGCGGGTACATCATGACAGCAGTGGGTCCCACCACAGAGGGGTGGAGTTCTGGTTTATATTGCAGGGAAGAAGTAAGTAAATCAATTATTTTAAAATTATAATTATCATTATGATTAAATTATATTCATAAAAAAAAACACAATTGAATACAGGCTACACAGTAGATAGGCCAAGGTGACCACTATACTCCGGGAGATTTTCGAGAAGGAACTCTATCCCGCCGAGTGGTGCTATAAGGAGGTCCCTAAGGAAACTAAGGAGTTCTGGTGGGAGATGTTTCAGGTAATTATTATTTTATGTCCCGATTTATTAATCTTTACTATAACTACACAATCATATGTAAAAATTGAAATGTAATTATTGTTTTATTTTGTAGGAGATTTTTTATTGGGACCCGGAAGAGTATAGTGCTCATCAGATACATAAATATTTGACTCGATGATGTCGGACAAGTACGGGAAGTAGCTGAACGAGTATAAGCAGTATCATGCTTCTCATGGTGGTCAGCTGAAAACATGCATTACCCAGGAGGTCTGGAGGTAAATGATTTTGTTATATATTTTTTAATTAAATTAGATTTTTTTTATTTATAACAGATAATTTATATCATATCTTATATATCATGCATATCAACTAGGATTTGGAAGGTTGAGTGGGATAAGCCCGAGAACAAGGCAAAATCCGAGGAGCGAGCCTGCTGGGCCGGGTACTGGGATGTCGAAGCACAGGGGGGGAGCTAGATCTAATATCGATTATGCTCTAGATATCGTAAGTAATTTCAGAATATAATAATATATTACTAGTTTTTTTATTTTCAATGTTAATTATATAAAAATTATATTTGAATACAGGAGCGGTAGACGGGTGAGCCGGCTAAGGCGTACCAGGTTTTTTACCTACGCTGATTCGCACATTTTTGTCACACTTTTTGTACATATTTTGAGTATGTTTTAGTTAGATTTGTTGTTAATATTGGTATAAGTTGGATAGATTGAGCATATTTTTGTGTTTATGTATCCTCGGCTTATTTTACCATTTTTTATGTTTATTTCAAGGATTTTGAAATGTTTTAATCATAAGATGGACGTGTGTGGGCCCACGAGTGGAGTTTCAAAGAAATTGGACCCCGATTTGACGTATTACCTCTGGCACTGGGTATGTTGTCCACACTGGCTTACCCAGTGTCAGCACATCCGGTCGGATTGACCACACGACCAGTCGGACGAAACCTTCTGGAGTCACATCCGGTCGGATGGACCTGACTCCAACCGGACGACACAAGGTTAGTCATCCACACTAGGTTACCCAGTAACAAGCGTTACAAACTTGAAATTTGAAGAATCTTCAGTTATGAAATGGTTTTTAAAGCCATTAAACCTAAGGAGGAAGAAAAGGGGGGATTTGAAGGCTGCAAAAAGCCAAGAACTCTGCCACATTCATCCATCCATAGACAAAGGATCCCTCAACTGGTTCGTGACAGACTGGTCGAGAAGACATTCTCGAACCTCTTGGGGATGACAACCCAAGTGTGTTCTTAAATCGTGGATTCGGTAGTTACCATGGCGGTCGCAGCATCTCGGGAGTCCGCGACATCTTCCGAGGCTCGATTCGTAGATGATAATCCCTTCGGAATAGCTGGAGATAGTTCTTGCAAACATCTCAATTTCGTACTCTCTAAACTCTATTTTAGTTGTATGGTTGAATGTTTGAACGCTTTTGGTTTCGATAGTTAATGGTAATTTCAATATTTCTTAATCGTGCGATTGACGCCCACATTGGTTAATATATTTGGTAATGTTCTTGGTTACAATTGCTAGTTTTAGAAGTGATTTAGTTAATGCTTGATATGTATTCGACGAAATGCTTGAGTAATAATTCTTAGTTTAAATCTCGTAGTTAAGTGCTTGCGGGGAGATTGACGACCTCTTAGCAAGAGTATTTTAATTTCTTGCTTAGTTTGATAAACGTAGTTAATTGCTTACGAAGAGATTGGCGCCCTCTAGCAAGATTAGTTTTAATGATGGTTACCATTCGGATGAGAAAACAAAACCCCTTTTGTCCGTGTTTTTGGAGTATCATTTTTGTTAATTTCTCGGTCATAAAAACAAACACTTAAATAACTTCCGATTAGACTTCCTCGAGAGATCGAGTCGAGTTAACTTGCCAAGTCTATGGTGACCCCGTTCTCTTGCGGTTGAACTAAAACCTTTCAAACGTAGACGCGCATTTGTGTAACTAGATTTTAGTTTTGTTAAAATTTGGCGCCATTGCCGGGGAAGGCTAAAATTTGTGTAACTAGATTTTAGTTTTGTTAAAGTTCGGATCAAAATTTGGCGCCGTTGCCGGGGAAGGCTAAAGGTTGTGATTTTTGTGTTTGCTATTTGTGACCTTTTTTGATGTTTTTATTGATTTTGTATATGTTTCGTGTTCGTTTGTGATTTTTCTTTTTGTTCGTTTTTTGTTATTTTCCACTGGTGTGTTTTATCTTGTGCGTTGAGTGTTATGATTGGCGACCAAGAATTGATTTGTACATATTTGTATGTGATTTTCGTGTATTTTTGCATCGTGTGTTGTGTGCTTTTACATGTTTTAGGTTTATCTTTTTATCATTTTTCTTCCTTTTGATGTTTTTCATCTCGTTTGGTGTTTAATGTGTTTTTACTTTATTTTATATGAAATAATCTAAATTTATTTTATTTTGGTGTTATAGCTCGAGAAGACGAAGATTGGATAAGCAATGTGCTGTGCTGACACTGGGTACCAGTCTGACACTAGGTTACCCAGTGTCCGAGTCATGCTGAAACTAGCTGCCGTAGCCTGGTTCGCGTCGACTGACGCACCGTCGACGCAAATGTTCTATTGCATCGATCCTGGCTCGCGTCGATCGACGCACTGCCTGCCGACGCCCACAGCCTGGCTCGCGTTGACTGATGCACTGTCGATGCACCGTCGACGCAAATGTTCTGTTGCGTCGATCCTAGCTCCGTCGATCGACGTACTGCCTGGTCGACGCGTGCAACCTGGCTCGCGTCGACTGACGCACCATCGACGCTCCGGCAGTTTGAGCGGTTATTTTGAAAAATCTATAAAATTCGGTGGTTTTCTTCATTTTCAAGTGCTGGGATGAGGGGGAAAGGTCCAGATATTGTAGAGAACCCACGGTTCATGCCACCATTTTAATTACGCGCATAATTTGGGTTGAAGAGTCGAAGATTACAAGTTCGAGTCGTCAATTCCTCGTTTGTTCTTCGTCTTTGTTTTAATTTCTGTATTTTCGTTTTAGTTTCTTAGATTTCAGACTTTAGATGTTAGATAGATAGTTTGTAGTATGTAGTTAGTTGATAGTTTTAACATCGTTACCTTCAAGCTTTCAATTCGTATTTCGTAATCGCTTCTTGATGAATGCTTTCTTTATATTAGTTGTTCGTTTATTTTAATACCAATCATGTTACTGTTTGATGGCTGAATTTGATGCTTTTGAATATGATGATGTTTATGGTTGAGTTTATTGGTCTAGTGTGCTTTGGGTCGTTTAGAACCATCGGGATTGACAATCCCGATCGTGGAGACGATTCCGGTGCACTTGACCTTCGTTTTTATTAATCGTTTTAAGCTTTTAATTTTATGGCTCGTAGATGTTAGAACACCTCAAACTCTATTTGATTGAGTGTTTAGTTTAGTTTAGTTTTTATTTTCGTTTCTATGTATTTAAAATCGAACACCGAAATAGTTTCCGATTAGTCTTCCTTGTGATTCGACTCGAGTCAGCTTATCGCCTACAATAGCTCCGTTCTCTTGCGGATGAGCTTTTCATTATTTTAAACGCGAAAAAGTTCGATTCAAGAATCAACAAGCGATTTTGAAAAAAAGAATGTCTTACCCATCGTCTGATTGGCGTGGCTTTCGACCGGCCATTCCTTTGAGCTCAAAGATGCGGGAGTACGATCCGGACGAGTTCTACTTTGATCAACTTCTGGTTTTTCATGGGCTCCCGAGTGAGGATCCGTTCAACTTCATCCATGAGTACGACGCCATAACGGAAACATTCCCTCTTCTAGGCCTTACAAAGGATCAAGTGAAGATGCGACTCTTTGCCTACGTATTAAATGTTCTGGCAAAAAAATGGTTGAAAAATGTAGATCCTGATTCCTTGAACACGTGGGAGGAATTGTATGATTATTTCATGGGGTCGTTCTACTCATCTGAATGTGCCCCACCTCCAAGTTCTTACAACTCGATCCTTAATGACCAACATACTTCGCCCAACCACTACAATTCGAGTTTTGAACCTCACCCCCCACCACAGTTCCTATCACCCAATCCTTAATGAAATTCTTATGATCCCGGTTTTAAACCTTCATACGCTCCCTCCGCCTCACCTTCCTACTACATGGGATATGACTCGTATGCTCAAGCCGAATTTTATTCATCCTATCCGAGCTATGATTCTTATGCCCTTTCCGACTTAATTCCCTACTACCCGAGCTATAAGGAATATAAACCAAATGATCGATTTTTGGCATGGCAGAAAGATCTAGAAGCTGCGACCATTCGTCATCAGAACGAACTTGCGCAATTGACTGAGCAATTCATGAAGAAAATGGATACGATGATGGGTCAAGTAGAGGCTTCTCTGTAAAGATTGTTAAAGGAGAGGGACAACCAACAAATCCACTATCATTCCGATACCCCATTTGATAATGATCCTTACTCGGTTTTCCGTGATAAAGAGGAGCAGCTTACTTTTGACGAGCTGCAAATTTTTGATGTAGTGGAGCCCACATTGGATTTTAATGATTCTAGCTTGAGTGCTTGAGGTGTGTGAGGAGATGGAGATTGAGGATTTGGTTGAGATCGCCCCTTTTACGATTATTGATGAAGTTTTGGGTAATAGTGTAGGGGTGTTGCCATTAGAGGTTCCGAGTGAGGATGTTGGCGACTCGAACTTACATGCTCTTTGTGGAGATGTTGGAGTTATTTTATCGGATTTAGAGGAGGTTGTGTTTGTTGAGCCGTATTGCGTTCTGCCCGATGCTTTTATTAATCTTAACGTTGAGGGGCTAGAAGAGGCAATCGAGAAGTAGTTTGGGTCGGTCGATAATCAATCCTTCCAATCAACCGATTTCCTAGTCATTCCGATGACCGAGCATTGTTCCACACTCTGGATGACTTTCAATCTCTTTTTGGTCATCGATTACTCGTGCTTTGGACCTCGAAAGCCGGTTGAAGCTTTTATTTCTATAATCATGGGACCTGCTCATCGTGCCCACCTTGGTGATCTTCATTAGCCGCTATTGCTCTTGGAAAACACTAAGGCGTAGCACGATCGTCATTTATTTCTAGATCCCGGATAACGTCACTTTTGTAAGTCGTCGAGCAAAAGACGTTAAAAGTTGCACTTCTTGGGAGGTAACCCAAGTTTTCGTCATTTTTGTCCATAGTTTTGTTTATTTTTACTTTTATGTTTCTTATTGTATTTTTGTACATATTTTTGTATATGATAAGCTGGAGTTAGGTAGATCTGATAAGGGTTTGTTAATTGTGCAGGGAATGACGAAATTGAGCAATTTCAGAACATCCGACCGGATGGTGCAGAAATTCGGTTGGACAAAACATTCTGGAGAATCATCCAATCGAATTAATGTAGGGGTCCAGATGGATAAAACCTTCTGTTACACTGTCCGATCGGATAGCAGGCATCATCCGACCGGATGAAGCTGCAAACTTACCTTTGCGGATTTCCATCCTTCCCCTTCAGGTGACATGGAAATTTATGTGGGCTCGAGCCCCATTATTGTATCATTTTCTATCCCAACTCTCGTTTTTCATTTTTAGTGATTTTGTTTGATTTTTTTGATTTGTGTTATGTGCTTGAGTGTTTGTATAACCATTCGACTAACTATTGGCGTGATAATTGATTCGACGTTTTCCTTTTTCCTTGAGTTGATTTGTATGATAGTAATTCTGACATTGCTTACTTTTTTGTGTGGGGAGGTTAGTCGTATTATATATGTGTAGTCATTTTGGTCGAATGGTTCTGTTTGAGTCTTTCTTTGTGATGACGTACGAATCAACCAATTGTTTATGTCGACGTATGTTGAAATCATTCTCATGCTTATTTGTGTTTGTACTGGCTTGCCTGTCGAAATCATGTATTGCTTGATCTATCGTTGGAGTCTTTTAAGCTTGTTTAGTTCAAAAAATTTGAAAACCTACTTATATATATAATTATTTAAAACAACACTTAGTCATTAGTAATTTTGTGAAGTTTTTAACACTCGATCACCTTGCTTTCAAAGTTTGAATAAAACCCCAGTAAGGAGCTTTATGTATTTATCAACATTTCATTCTTTGATTCGATGAGTGTTTTGAGAAGTCTCTAAAGTTGCATTTGTATATTTGGTTTTGGAAATGACGATAGGCACATATAGAATCCGATTCCGACTATATTAAGAAATAAAAACCACTATAAATTCCTAACAAGCCCCTTTGAGCCTTTACTCCGTCTCTTGTTATCCATGAGCATCATTATAGCTCTTATTTCATTTAATTTTGCGAGATGAGAGTTTATTTATTATTGGTCTATTGAGATTGACGATTGCATGGTGGGAATTAGTGGAGTTTATAATTGAAAAAGAAAGAAAAGAAAAAAAAAAGAAAGGAAAAGAAAAAAAGAAAAGGGAAAAAAAGAAGAGGAGATTAAGGGTGCTTAAGTTCTTTAAGAGCATCTAAATGTTAAGAATAAACCCTATTTATAAAGGCAAGCAGTGTGTTAGTTCAGGTTTTGGGATTAGAAATAGCCTTAGTTATAAAAGGCTAAAAATAATGGTACATGGTTATTTTGGGAGGATTGAGGAGCAAAACTATGCTCTATGCTTAAAAATGTTTGATTGAGTAAGTTATTGATTGAGTTTGTTCGCAAGTTATCCACACATCTTTATATATGACATACCCTACAAAAGAGCCTACATTATAATCCTAAAAAGTCCTAATCTGATTCTTGACTGAATGTGCACACATATGCGATGTACGAGTCTTTGGTTTTCACGAGTCGTTGAATGCATGTTTATGTTGATCCAAGCGTATACACTTACCTTTTTGAAAAACACGAGCAAATGAGTGCACCATAATATATTCCCCTTTTGTGAGGACGCATTCTTTTGATTTCAAGGTGAAAAGGTAACACGAGCTTAGCTTAAGGGTTTTCGACAAAAGGGTTTATATTTGCAAAACTATATTGTATGCACAACATGACTCTTTGATCTAGCTACTTTCATGCTTACGTGGTTTTGATTCTTTCGTTTGTTCGAGGACGAACAAACCAATAAAGCATGGGGTGGTTGATTCGCACATTTTGTCACACTTTATATACATATTTTGAGTGTGTTTTAGTTAGATTTGTTGATAATTTTGGTATAAGTTGGATAGATTGAGCTTATTTTCGTGTTTATGTATCCCCGGCTTATTTTACCGTGTTTTATGTTTATTTCAGGGATTTTGAAGTGTTTTGATCATAAGATGGACGTGTGTGGGCCCGCGAGTGAATTTTCAAAGAAATTGGACCCCGATTTGATGTATTACCTCTGGCACTGGGTATGTTTTTGATTCAAACTTTTGTATTCCTACTTTATAAATATTTTTTAATTATTCAAAATCTCGCTCACAAGAGTACGAGTTCGCATGTAGGTTGGTAAGTTAAACGGAGTCGATCTCTCGAGGAAGACTAGATTCGGAAGTTTGTTTTGTGTTTGATTTAACAAATAAGAAAATAACAATAAAACTAATCTAAACACGTGGACAGAGGGTTTATGGTTTGAGAGTTATAAGAACTAAAGATTAATTATACTAAGAGCAATAAATTAAATCTAAAGATTACTTAAACTATGACCTGATTATTTAAATCTAGAGATTATTTAAACTAAGAATTAATTATCTAAGATCTAAGATTAATTTAACTATGAATTAATTAATTAAAAGACTTTTAAAATGATTTTAAGAAAACTAGGGTTCTAGAGCTTTGATTCATCTCCATTAGACCTAGCCTACGATCATAAACACAATCAACATCTCAATCTCAAAACAATCAAAAGTACAATTCGTCATAGAAGCAATATTTATTAATTAAACTAATAAAAAGCATGCAACTAAATTAAAGAGCGAAAGAAATAATTACATACTAATTAGTGAAGAAATTTGCAGCGTTCCAAGCGAAGTCTTGAATCTAAACTATCTAATAGCTAATCTAAAGTCTAAGAATTTAAAACTAAGAATTATGAAGAGAAATTAAGAAATCGAATGGCACTCGTTGGAGTTGTCAGCCCCTAAGAGGCCTTAAAACCCTCGTAATATGATAATGTGTCTTAAAAATCCAAAATACATAGGGGTTTATATAGTTTTTGAAAAACTTGGACCACAAGTTAGGTTTAAGTCGGTTTTCTAGGCCCGATAACGGTAAGGGTTACCGCTAACTATACCGATAACCCTCTTTGAGCAGTCTTTGTCCATTCGTAGCAGTGTGGTAGCGGTAAGAAAGTAATCGTTAAGTATACCACTAAACCTCTTTGTCATTTCCTAACGGTGTAACTAACGGTATAAAGGTACCTCTAAGGTCGCCGTTAGTTTGGTCTGGAGCTCTATGTCCATTTTCAGCGGTAAGATAGCGGTAATGGCAGCAGTAAGGGTTACGGCTAACTCCTAGTTTTTGCTACTTCTTCGCAAGAAAGCTCGATCCTCATCTCTTAATCATCAAACTTCATCTTTTACGTGCTGAGCTCCTCCGGTTACTTAGTTATAAGATGAAAAATAGAGAATAATCACCTATTTGCATCAATTTAGATCATAATACGATAAAATAAGTCGGAAGTATAAAAACACGAAATTTAATCTACTCAACTTATACCGAAAACAATAAGAAAAACTAACTAAAATACTAATAAAAATAAGGACAAATATACGATAATCAGTTGGCCACACTGGGTTACCCAGTGTCAGCACATCCGATCGGATTGACCGCACGACCGGTCGGACGAAACCTTCTGGACTCACATCCAGTCAGATGAACCTAACTCCGACCGGACGACACAGGGTTAGTCGTCCACACTGGGTTACCCAGTTTCAAGCATTGCAAACTCGAAATTTGAAGAATTTTCAGTTACGAAATGGTTTTTAAAGCTATTAAACCCCATAAATATCAGAGGAAGAAAAGGGGGTATTTGAAGGCTACAAAAGTCTAAGAACTCAGCCACATTCATCCATCCATAGATGAAGGATCCCTCATCCGGTTTGTGATAGATTGGTCGAGAAGACATTCTTGAGCCTCTTGGGGATGACAAGATAAGTGTGTTCTTGAATCATAGATTCGGTAGTTACAACGGCGGTCGCAGCATCTCGGGAGTTCGTGACAACTTTGAAGGCTCGACTCGTAGACAATAATCTCTCTGCAATAGCTAGATATAGTTCTTGCAAATATCTCAATTTTGTACTCTCTAAACTCTATTTTAATTGTATGGTTAAATGTTTGAACGCTTTTGGTTTCGATAGTTAATGGTAATTTCAATATTTCTTAATCGTGCGATTGATGCCCGCATTGGTTGATCTAGTTGGTAATGTTATTTGTTACAATTGCTAGTTTTAGAAGTGATTTAGTTAATGCTTGCTATGTGTTCGAAGAAATGCTTGAGTAAAAATTCTTAGTTTAAATCTCGTAGTTGCGAGGAGATTGACGACCTCCTAGCAATAGTAGTTTACTTCCCTGCTTAGTTTGATAAACTTAGTTAATTGCTTGCGAAGATATTGACGCCCACTAGCAAGATTAGTTCTAATGATGGTTACCATTCGAATGATAAAATAAAACCCCTTATGTCCTTGTGTTTAGCGTAGCATTTTTGTTAATTTCTCGTTCGTAAAAAAAAACACTTAAAATAACTTCCAATTAGCCTTCCTCGAGTGATCGACTAGAGTTAACTTGCCAAGTCTACGGTGACCCCATTCTATTGCGGGCGAACTAAAATCTTTCAAACGAAGACGCGCATTTGTTTAACTAGATTTTAATTTTGAAAGGAACACAAAAGTTCGGATCATATGCACAAGAAGGATGATGAAACGTGGATCGATGCGAGATCCAGTAACATTAATGTGAGTATCTTCCTTATTTTAAATTTGTTTTTTGGTGTTAATGTCAAATTTACTAACAAGTTGTATTTCAGATGGAGTACGAGCGACACGTGGAGGAGGTACGTGCATCTTCCCAGGATGCTGGTAGTGAGGTTGGGTCGAGCAAGGGACGACACTACGGCACCAGCTCGTACGGGAAGGTGATTGCTAATGCAAAGGGTCTTTTCAAAGGTAGCTCTTCGTCCTTCTCTTCCCAGTAACGTATAACCTACGTGAGACAGCTCAAGGCATATCTCCAGATGCAGAGGGAGGAGTTGGAGGCCACGAGACTAGCTCAGGAGGCGCAGCTCCAGGCACAGAAGGCGGAGATCCTGGTGGAGGTCAAGGCGATCGAGAAACGATACACTGAGTTTGAGAAACAACGTGAGGAGCAGCGCCAACAATAGGAGGCATTTCAGGCGCAGGTGAACGCAAGATGGCCGAGATGTATGCTCGTTTCTCGCAATACCCCCCGCCACAGCACCCCCGTCATAGCATAGTTTCATATGCTATATAAAAACTTTGTTACTAAACACTTTAACGCATGTAATAATTGTAGATTTCCATATATTTTTAATATAATTAGTTTATTTATTTGTCTATTTATTAATGATTTTTCTTCAATTTTTGGTTGAATTTTAATAAATAAAAAGAAATAAAAATTAATATTTAAAAAATATTTTTAAAAAATGAAAAATCGAGGGGGAATACCCTCAGAAATCCCTCGGAAAATCAAAAAACTGAGGGTATATGACCCTCGATTATTCTGAGGGTAGCTATGGCCCTCGGCTTTTCCAAGGGCAATCTACCCTTGGTTTTTCCGGGGGTAGTCCTCCCTCTGTTCTTTTTAAGGGTACCTACCCCTCGGTTTTTCCGAGGGTAAAATCCCCTTGGTTTTTCCGAGAGTAATTTGCCCCTCGGATTTTCCGAGGGCAACCTCCCCTCGGTTTTTTTGAGAGTAGCCCCCCTCGGTTTTTTCCAGGGTCGTACGGGGGAATTTACCGAGGGGACTGACCTTTGGTTTTCTCCTTAGTAAAAATTTTTCCAAGGGAAATTGTCCCTTAGAAAATTTTACCGAGGAGGATTTATTTTAGGGAGTTTTTCCCTCGGTTTCTCAAAAAACTGAGGGAATTTACCTTAAAATCGAGGAGAAAATCCCTCGTAAAACTGGTATTTTTTGTTGTGAAAGTTGAGAAAGTTGATGAGTGGAACATCAAGAATAATGAGATTGTTGATGTTGACGAGGAGTATGAGTCGGAAACAAAGCTTTTTGAGGACAAAGAGGCTTTAAATCCTATATCTATCTCTAACTCAAAATCTTGTATTTCCAATATTGGTATCTCTTTTCCTCAATTTTTAAGCATGGTAAGTTAATTAATGGTTTTTATGAGGTTGTACAAGTCTATAAGAAACTGGAATGAGGAAAATCCAAGAAGCGGAGCTTTATATTAAATTAAACGTTCTCTCAAAAAACTTTGCACAACCCGAGTCTCATATAGAGGGTCTTGTGTGTCAACAATATTCGTTTAAAAGTTAAAAAGCAATTAGATATTCAATCAAGATGGTCATTAGTAATCGGTCATGCGCCTTTACTTGCCTTATTTTGTGACAAGCGTATCATGTTCGTTGTGCGGAATCGAAAGTATAAGTGGAAAGTGTTGCGAATGGGTGAGTCATGGAGGATGATGGATATGCGCCACTCATTCTTGGAAGACCATTTTTATGTACCGGACAAGCATCAATTGATATGGAGAAGGGAGCATCAATAGAATAAAAGCTTTTATGTTTACAAAAACTAGGATTTGAATTAATGGAATACATCTCTATGCTTATTATTTGGTTTTATCTAGAGATTTCTTCTCGATTTGAAGATTATTAGAAGCATGATTAGGGTTGGTTATTTACTTTATCTTATGATTTTTCATTGAAGAGCTTAATTTACCCTTTTATGCATGTATTTTGGTTTGGGTCTTTAATGATCACAAGATACTATCTTTGAGTTTATTTTATATGTATTGTTCATGTTATTTGGGGATGGATTTTTGATGAGGTTTAATTTGTAGTAATCATGGTGAAAGCTTGTCATGGAGGAAATTATCAAATAAGACATGAATTTGATTGTAATTTCATGGAAGAAAATAGCAAAGGAATGAAGTTGGGCAACACGTATGCATAATATGGTGCCAACTTGATTCGCGGATTTTGATTTTTTTTAATGAGCATTGGGTCTTTTAGATGAGTTCGAGCATTTATTCATGTTAGGGGAATGGAATTCTTTCATCACCGAGAGCTAGGACCTATTTAGGGGACCAATGGTTAAATTTTTAAGTTGCTAATCTCACGAAGGAGAAAGCCCACGCATGGAGATGGGAATTCGATTTCAATTGAAGAATGATCTTCGCTACTTAACAGTTAAATAGTTAGATAGAGATGTGTTCAATATGGGGTCACACCACATGAAAATAATGGGAGTTGAAGACATGCTCATTGGCGATTGTACCGATTTTTGTTTCTACATAATCAATTGTGATGAAAAAAACAATAACGCCGAGGTCCAAGTTTAATGGATTCAAAGTTGATCTGAAATCGAGTTTTGAGGTATGTGTACCTATTTCTTGTGATTACACTTTCTGTTCACTCGGATATGAGAAATATAATGATTTTTTAGGTAAAGGTCCTTTTTAGAATGTTCTTCAGTGAGGGAGTTAGCATTGGGCAATAATTTATTCAAAATATGTGGAGAGTAGCCATGGAAGAAAGCAATGATATTTGTATTCGCAGTCTTAAAACTCCTTTTTATGCTTATTTCATTGTAAGTACAAAATGATAGGATCCAATCATTATAGTCCGATATTTATTGATAATGACTTTTCAGAAGAGCATAAGATTTTAACGAGAAGGCGGGATAGTTGGTGGTTTTGTCTTCATAAAACAAGGTATGCACAAGAAAATTTCATTTAAATTCTTACAATCTTATAACAATATGTGATGAGGCAAATCGATGATGACTACACCATATTATTTGGCATGGATTGAGAGGGAGTTGAAATACATATGAACCTCTAAAAGTTTTGAGCTCGAATGGAGATGATGAAGAGTGCTCGTCTAGGCGCTCCAAGTGCCGGTAACTTCCTTTGAAAGGTATTTTGCATGTTTTCAAACTGTTTTTCTTTTTCAAACTTCTATTCCATGTCTTACTTTCTCATATAATTATTTAAGTTTGGGGATGAGGATATGAATTAGTAGAGTTAGAAAAATATACCTTATCTTGAATTCTATATAGTTGCATGCTAGGGTTTTATTTTTTAGCACGTTTATTACTTTAAGTTTTTTTCTTTGAATTTTATATTTTTATTATTTTAAGAGAGGATGCCCGGTTGTTTCATTTGGAATGGTTGGAATCAGGGGACCATTTGAGGGTCTATATTTTTCTTGATTTGAAATCTTAAGGAGTCTCGCTTGAGTCGAGGATTGATAATAATTATCTTTAAACTTATGGATCTATTGGATTTTTAATTTTCTCATATTCACTTAACATAGCATGTGAGTTCATATAAATCCTATAAAATATATTGAAGAATGTCTTTTTGAGTGATTCGTTCATTATGTGTAGGTTCATTAGAACTTGCCTTGGGTCTTGTTCAAGACCTGGATGCGTGTGGTTTGTAACTAAAATCATTGATGATCTTTGTTAGACATTTCAAGCCTTCTTAAATAAAGTACCTTAACTTAAAACAAAGTATCTTCTATTTAGCCCGTTTGAGAGTTTAGCTTATCTTTGTTCGTTAAATAATATTTGGTAGTCTTGATTAACTTTTACTCTTGGTTTTATGGTGTTATATTGAGAAGAGTTGATTGTCTATATGGGTAAAATTAGCGGTGGCAAATTGTGTTATTGTGCCATGTTCATGTCGCAATATCGTGTTTTTTTATTTTATATCTTATTTGATCATAAATGTAACAATAAATGTAAATCTAACTTAATTTAGAATTTTGTGCTTTCCGTGTCGTGTTTCATGTCATTTCGTGCTGTGTCGTGCCCTATCGTGTCTTTGTATCTGTAATCGTGTTTCTTATCGTGTCGTGTTCGTGTCGTGCTATCATGCCGTGGCAGCTAGTAGTGTGGAATTTAATGAATTTTTATGTCATGTTACATTGTAATAAAAGGGAATAACCTTATAAATTTCTCTTAATTTAGAGTTTTTGGCCTATATTAATAAATGCCTTCTTCATATTTTTCTTCTCATTTTTGGTTTATTGGCCTACATTAATAAAGTCTTGGGTATTATTTAGTTTTTATTTTTAGTATAATCTTGGGGGTTTATTGGCCTACATCATACAGGCTTGGTACATTTTAAGGGTTGAAGTGAAGCATATGAGTTAATTTATATTTTGAAGTTTTAAGATTAAATTAGGGGTGAAGTTGATTGAGTTTGGTTTAAGTTAATTTATCTATATTCCCTACCTTGTCCAAAGAACCTGATGTTACAACTACAATAAATACCATTGAATCATGAACCCCATGCATGTGCTTTGAGCACGGTGGACATCTTAAGACACTTGGTAAGTCTGTGTGGTAACCACAAAATGAATTGATTTGATCATACATATGTCCTTATACATGAGTGGCAAGTAAAATATTTACATTATATTTTGAGGATCATGAGCGATATCATATATGAAGTTGGTGAGACTCGCTTGAATTTTTGAGGATCCATGAGGTTTGGTTATGAGGTAACTTTGTTTTTGGTTGAGAGTTGTGTTTTGTACATATTTGTATGTGTTTTTGTAAGTTTTCGTGTTTCGTATTGTGTTTTTTCTATGTGCTTTCATCGTATTTTGGGTCGATTTGGCTTATTTTGCATATATGTAGTTTGTTTCATCTTTTTATTATTATTCGTGTTTTTATCTTATTCTTGTAGATTTTTATGTTATTGATTTTTCTTGGTCAAGGATGGTCAAAGTGGGCCTCGGTCAAGGTTAGAAGATGATCTAAGCCCGATGAATTCAATGAAAAGTGTTAAAATCGAGTGAAAATGACAAGAAATGTGGCTTTTTACATTGTTGGTCCATGTATTCACTCGTTGGACATATCCATTTCTTTAATATGATCATAAATACCTAACACCTTGTGCTATTTGCTTGTATTTTATACAATTGGAAACCTTAGAGAGTTATCTATAACTTTTATGTTATAACTTTGCCCAATTTCAGAGTCTTAGAGTGGTAAAAAGCAGATTGCAGCTGAGATATTGCATTGAATTCCCAGATGTAGTAGTTCTTGGTTTAGATGCCATAACTCTCTTCAAAAAACTCCAAATGGAATAATTCAAAATTCAAATAAAGGCCAAGAGGCAGGCATAAATCTCATTTTTAGACATCCACCACTGATTTGGAGGTTAAGAGCCTCAAAATTCTTTCCAACTATACTTGTTCTGCACCCATCGATCGACCGTTGATCGACGTGCAGACAGGAGCTTCTGAACTCTGACGACGCTGAGCAATGGTCCATTTACAAAGCCCGTACATGTGTCCCTTTTTTGCAAAATATGACTATTTCTCCCTTCTTTCACCTTATAACCTCACCACACATCCTCTCACCATCTTATCTCTTTCCAACTTCATCTTCTCTACCTTCTTCACTCATTTTTTCTTTTTTCTTTTTAGTTTTTAATTAAATGTGGACTTTTGGCATTGCTTGGATTTTGGATGAAATTTAAGATTAATTTTTGCAATTCCTTATTTGGATGATGAAACTCACCTTTGTTTGTGAGTAAACTTTCCATTTCCTTTCTTTAATTGTTCCAATTTTTTGTTTGCTTTAATTAGGAGTTGTTCTTGTTTTATTAGTTAGTTTTCTTGCATTTCTCCATAGTTTTAGATTAGAGTATTCTTAGAGTTTATATGATAATGTTTCGTGTTTTTAAAATCTTATCCTCCCATTTCATGTTCTTAGTTTAGCTAAAAGATCTTTTCTCATTTGGCATGTTTCAAAAAGGTGATAGCACTACTGCAGAATACAAATTTAACGGCGGTTATTTTAGCGATTTAACGGTGGTTTTTGAACCGTCGTTGAAGCCAGCGCCGTAGAAAGTAGGCACCTTTTACGGAGGTTCTACAACCATTTCCAGAACCACCGTTGTTTAATATAAATTTTTTTAAAAAAATTACTAGTGAGCTCAACGAGTCTAGCTCGTTCAGCTCACCAAGTCCATGCAAATTCCGTCAAGCTCCGACGTCCAAGGGCAGCCTTGCGAACTCTGGGGGCGGTTGGTGATCTCCGGCGAGCTCTGACGTCCAGGTGAACTCCAACGTCCAGCTAGTCGTCTCTCCGCCATTGATCCTCGTCTTGCCCGATTTGAGAAGGTCAGGCGAACTCCAATGATCCGACGTCCAGGAGAACTTTGATGAACTCCGACATCTAGGAGAATGCATCAGGTGATCTCCGGCGATCCAGGTGTACAAGCCAACTCCAACGTGGTGGTCCTTAGTCCAATGACAGCAGGCGATCTTCGGCGACGTCGGCGGCTGGCGAATGCAAATGAAGATCTCCGGCGACATTGGCAACCTTTGGTCCAAGATGAAGATGAAGTGATGAAGATGCATGAAGAAGATGAAGATGAAGGCATGGAGGTGTGTACACGGATCGATGATGTGGCGAATGCAGATCGTCGGATAAGACATGGATCAACGGCCCAAGATTTTTGCTTGATAAGGACGAGGATCGGTGACATGGCAGCTTACTATTCTACGACGTTTCTAATGAAACCGCAACCGACGTTAAATCTACCGAACTAATTAATGTATGAACTAATTAACGGCAGTTTTTAAGCAACCACCGTGAATACTTGTTAATTCACGGCGGTTCCTTAAAAACTGTCGTTAATTAGTTCAGTTTTAACGACGGTTTTCTTAAAACCACCGTAAAATGTAGGATTCTACGGCGGTTTTGTGGAAACCGCCGTAAAAAAGTATTTAACGGCAGTTTTCCAAAACCGCCGTGGATGAAGCGCCTTTGTATCTAGTTTCAGCAGTAGTGTAGTGATGTTTCTAGTCAAATAAATAAGTTTAGCAAAGTTAGTCAATTTTATGTATGTAGTGATATTGTTGTCTAGGTTCTTACTAGGATTTGTTGAAGCATTTTAGTAGCATCTTTGACTATGTAGGAGTAGTTTGAGTGATTCTTCCCTCCATTGCTTTTATTATTTTATATTGTTTAAGTTTATGAAATTTATGAATTTTCTAGCTTTATGTTCTTGATTTCCATCATCCAAACTTTAGTTGTATTTTAATCTTCCCTTGCTCTTATTATTTTTGGTGGATTATGTATTATTTTTGGGTCATTGATGTTTATGCTTATTCTTATTTTATGTTGTTTCATTTCTTAGTATTTTTATATTAAGATTTATGGGTCTATGGTCTAGGTGAGTTTAGAATCATCAATTGGGGATTATTGGATCTTTAATTAGGAATTGAGATTGACAACCCCGATTTGTAGATTACGTTTTCAATAAGTTGTCAATTGATCATGGAGACGAGTTTAGAGTCTTAGACCCTTATTTTATTGATCTTTTAAAAGTTTTTGATTTTAATTTTTGTAATTCAAATCCTCGTCTTAGTCGCTAAAAACCAAAACTCCTGAATATTTGATCATGTGTTTATCTTAGTTTCTTTTTTATTTTCTCTTTCGTGATTTAAACACAAAAATGACTTCTGATTTGGCTTTCTCATAAGATACAACTTGAGTCCCCTCAACATACTATGATTGACCCCATTCCCTTGCAGGCAATCCTCAATATTTTTGTAAAAATAGTACGTTTCAGATAACTTCAAGTTATATGATTCTTCCTTACATGTATCTTGATTGTTGATCAATTTTGCTTCAGGCAAATTTTAGTTTTTAGTGAGTTAATCGAGACTACCAATGTTTAAGTTTGGGGGGGGGTTTCTTGCATGCAAAATTGAATGTTTGTAATGTTATATTTTATAGTCCTTACGTACACTTTTCTTGTGATTCCTTATTTTTCATAATTCTTGAAAAACATTACGCTTTTATGTTTTGTTATTTTTTATAGATAAATGATAGGTTTTAGAGTCTTTGTAGAACACAAGCATTAAAACCATATTAGATGACCGAAGAATGGACGATGAAGGAGGAAAGACGAGTACAAGTTACAAGCAAAAGCTTAGGTAGCAGAGGTATGAAGAATTGACAATGATATGATGCATTTGTTTGGTATTTAAGCTATAACTCCTTCATATAATATTTTATCAAGATAATTCAAGCGGACATGGATAGCAAAGAGAGAAAGCTACCACTTTCATGCAGATATCCAAGTTTAATTGGGAAGATTTAAGGTCCATAAGTGAATAGCCAAGTTACTATATGGGTGACCTAACCCGGGTAAACAAACTGAGGCTAAACCCGGCTTGGGACCCGACTTTACAACTGACTTACAATTTAGTTGCGGATAAACCTACAAAATGCTGGATCTATATACCCAACTTATAATCTGACTTGACACCCAACTTGCAAGTCGGGTGCAGTGATGAACTGATTAATTGGGCCGTGTTTTTAGGTCTTTTTCGAGCCTATAAATACCTTACATCCTCTGAACATTTTAAATATCATATATACATATTAGATACATCTTTAGACACACATACACACACACACACATACATACCTACATACATACATACACACACACACACACACACACACACACACACACACACACACACARATATATATATATATATATATATATATATCATATTAGAGGAGATTAAGATCCCAATGATAGATGACCGATGCCCTTCCATTCATGGGACAACAAGATGGAGTTCCAATGAGTCACCACGGCTCAGAACGATTCTCCACTCTCTTTTCATCATAATAAGTTTGTTCATGTGTTATGCAAGACATGTTTAGTTTTGTTATAACCATGTCTTATCAATCACTTTAATTTTGGAAATGAAAGTGGATTGATGACTTAAATTTTATACTATTAAAGTATTTTGTTAGTTAATTTTTTATTACGTGTTCGGTTTATATTATTAATGATTTTTTCTGAACACTTGATTAGTCCTTTAAACTTGTTTGCAAATATTGAATCAATGCAAAAGTAGGGGAGGCAAGAATATGATGTTATGGTTGCTAACCCTAAATTGGCCGAAGATGGTGAAATCGGCGAAGAAGGGAAAGCGAATTGGGACAAAGGTGGAGTCTTGGATCTTTTGGGTGAACAATTGAACGCGGTGCGGATAATAGGGACAAAGGAACCAGGTCGGGTTCATGGGCGTCGGGGTGCTTGCAGAAGTAGGCCGATTGTTGAAGGACCCGGCTTTATTTGATAACGGGCTGCTGGTTAATGGGCTTACCATACTTAAGGAATGTATATCAACTGGGATGTTTTGGCAAGCAAGAATATTACAATATCTCCTACCTACCAATTTCTCTCTTTTTCTCCCATTTCTCCCTCACCTTCCTCTCGGAAATTAAAGCAAATTCACACAATAATCATACAAAATTACAACAATTGATTACAAATACCAATAACCTAACGTTTGGTATTTAGAGCCCATCCTTCCTTGGCCATGGTTGATGGTACTAGATTAAAAGACCTGCAAGAAATGCAAAAGAAACTAGAGATCAATATACAAACTAAAAACCAGAGGGCAGCAAAAGAGCAAGAAACATAGGAGCAATTTCATGGTATTAAAGCTGAAATGAAGGAGCTAAAAATAGGGTTTATGGACAAACTGGATCATCTCACCCAAACCCTAGCAGCTATGTAGTTGCAGCTGCTTAACATGAACAAAGGCAAGGCAACAGCTGATGAAGAATCCATTCTAGGATCCCCTTTCTCTAACCCTCTCCATGAGGGTAGTTAGTCAAGATCACAAACATCAAGAAACAGAATACTTACAGAACAACAAAACTCCCAGATCATCAGCCATTTGCCCAAAATTTATTTTCCCAGGTTTGATGGATTGAACCCTAGAAGCTGGATCCTCAAATGCAATGAGTATTTTAAATTAATACCCAACATCCAAGAAACACAAAAGGTAACTCTAGCCACCATGCACTTTGAAGGTAAGGCTGCCTAATGGTTTTAAAATTTCAATTCAGAGGATACTGATCTCACATGGAAGAGGTTTATAGAGTTGGTTTCTGCTAAATTTGATGAGCTTAAGGAAACTAAGATCATTGGAGAATTTAACAAGCTGAAACAAGGGGGTTCATATACTTATGTAGAGAAATTCGAAGAACTAAGGGCTTGTATGCTGATGCTAAACCAGAGAGGATATACTGAGGAGTACTTTATAGCCATTTTCATTAGTGGGCTGAATGAGGACTTACAATATTTTGTGAACATGTTATTGACTCTGGAGGCAATCACAAAGAGGGTTAAAGGAACTAATAGGAATTTTTCTCCTGCCACTTACCCTAATCAGAGAGTCATTCTGCCCAACAAAACTAATATTTACAAGCAGAGTCCTCTTACCCAAGGGAAGACCCCTCCTAAGTTACTTTCATCAATAGAGATGGCAGCAAGAAGAGAGAAAGGGCTTTGCTATAATTGTAATGAGAAGTTTGTAGTGGGACACAGGTGCAAACACAGGATTAATTACATGATGATGACTGAGGAAAAAGAACCGGCCTACATGAATTCGAACCCTATCTGTGAAGAACTTGAGAAGGAAATGGACCCTTTTGAAGAGGTACAAATATCACTTAACTCCATTGTGGGAAGAAATGGCCCCACAACCATGAGGTTTGTATGGTACTGTGGAGACAAACAATTGCATGTGATGTTGGACTCAGGTAGTACATTGAGCTTTATTAAAGAAAAAGCTTTCAGGGATTTAGGTTGTGAGTTGGGACCCACCAAACCCATTATGGTAAGGGTAGTCAATAAACAGAAATTGTTGAGCTCTCAACAAGCAGTGGGGTTCACTTGGACAATGCAAAACTATATGTTCCAATATCCTCTAAGGCTTCTAAAATATGAAGGATGTGATCTTATTCTTGGAGGTGATTGGCTTAAGGAGAATATCCCTAATGAGCTATATTATGATGACATGTCAGTCACTGTGAACCTTGGAGGAAGGAGGATCAGATTGAAGGCCCTAACTGACACACACCAGTGCCAAATTATCACAGAACACTCCCTATTCCAGTTGCTACATAATGAATTTGAAGAGCAAGTGGAAGGAGTGTATTTGCTACACCCCTTCAAACCTGACCTTAAAGAGGATAAGGAATTGCATGACTTACTGGGAAAATATGAGGATGTTTTTAGAGAACCTGAAGGATTGCCAAATGGTAGAGGTGTGAAGCACCAAATAATTCTTAAACCAGGGAGTGTGCCTAAACATAAATACCCTTATATTACATCCCACAATCATAAGGATGAAATAGAAAGGATTGTGCAAGAGTTACTAAATTCAGGGATTATTCAGAATAGCAAGATCCCATTTGCCTCACATGTGCTTTTGGTAAAGAAGAAGGATGCAACCTGGAGGATGTGTGTATACTACAGGTATCTTAATGAACTGACAGTGAAACATGATTAACCTATTCCCATCATTGAAGAGCTTCTAGATGAACTGGCTGGGGCTAAATATTTTTCTATAATAGACTTAAGATTAGGATTCTTCCGAATTCTGATGAAGCCTAAACACAGGTACCTCACAGTATTTAGTACACATCATGGTCACTTTGAGTTCCTAGTTATGCCATTTGGGCTGTGTAATGCCCCTGCTACCTTTCAGTCACTAATGAATCAGGTTTTTAAAGGCTGTCTGAGGAAATATGTCTTAGTTTTCTTTGATGACATACTGATATACAGCAAGGAAAGGGAAGCACACCTGAAACACCTTTAAGTAGTGCTTACCCTATTGAGGGAGAATACATTATTTGCTAAGAGAAGCAAGTGCCAGTTTAGTGAACAGCAGATTGAATACCTAGGGCATATCATATCTGCGGAAGGAGTGTCAACAGACCCTCAGAAGGTAGAATGTATGGTTAATTGGCCTAAACCTAGAACTGTTAAGCAGTTGAGGAGTTTCTTGGGGCTGACTGGTTACTACAGAAGATTTGTTAAAGGGTATGGAGTTATTTACAGGCCCCTCACCAATTTTCTAAAGAAGAATCAATTTAAATGGGGAACTGAAGCTGAAGAGGCTTTCCAACAACTGAAGAAATCCATGAGCACTACCCTTGTCCTGGCTCTACCTGAATACACTCAACCCTTTACCCTGGAAACTAATGCCGGTGGGTATGGAGTGGGTGCTGTGTTAATGCAACAAGGGAGGCCCATTGCATACATGAGTAAGACACTATGTCCAAGGAATCAAGGCTTATCTGTAAATGAAGCTGTCTTAATGGCTATTCAGAGGTGGAGGTACTATTTATATCATATCCTGGATTGCTACAGCCTTTACCCATCCCAATGCAGACATGGACACACATCTCAATGGATTTCATAGAAGGGTTACCCAAGTCAGGGGGGTAAAGATGTGATTTGGGTGATAATTGACATGTTTACCAAATATGGGCACTTCTTAGCTCTCTGACACCCTTACACTGCTCAGTCTATAGCTAAGGTGTTCCTAGACACTGTCTATGATTCGAACTTTTTTCGCACCTATTTTTATTTAAAGTTGTCAATTTTAAAAAGTTCGCCCGCAAGAGTACGGGATCACTTGTAGGTGGGTAAGTTGACTCGTGTCGATCTCAAAAGAAAACTAGGCTCGGAAGTTCCTTTTGTGTTTGTTTGTTCATAAATACGAAATAAATATAAAAATCTAATCTAAACACATAAAAACAATAAATTAATTTAAAACGAAGAACAATTAAAATCAAGAGTTTTGAAAATAATTAAGAAACTTGGGTTCTAGAGTTTCGAATCGTTTCCACGTTCTCTTGGGATAAACTCAATTGATGATTCACGATGATTCTAGGCTCTAAACCCGTTAGATCTAGACAAGCAATTTCATCAATTTCAACATAATAATCCCAACATCATCATCACCAATAATATTTTACAATTCATCATCATACATAAGGGGGTTTGTTTGTTGGGTTTTGATTATTCTAATTCAAGCAAGAAGCATAATAATTAATTAAACTAAATTAAACGAAAAGGAATCAAAAACTTACTAATTAAACGAAGAAATTGCAGCATCTTGGTTATAGAAAACTTGAATCTAAATTATTCTAGAGCTAATCTAAATTAATTTAAAGCTAGAAAACTGGATCTAAGAAATTTGAAGAGAACTAAGAACAACTCGACACTCGTTGGGGTTGTCAATCCCTAAGAGGCCTTAAAAACCCCAGGAATAAGTCTTTAGTGTCTAACTATATCTTAGGTAACTTCAAAATTCGGATTTATGGGTTAGTATTTATAGAATTTGGAAATCTTGGGCAACAAGTCACAAAAACCGACTTTCTGGGCACCTTACGGTAAGGACTCTACGATTACTAGCTACCGTAAACAGCTACCGTAAACAGCTACCGTAAATGCCTCTGATGCCTTCTTACGGTTATTCGTACGATGAGAAATGTAACCGTAGAACTAACCGTAATGCTTTCTGTCCTCCAACGACAACGGTTCTAGGAACATAACCGTTCTAGAAAGTCCGCAGCTTCAATTCTTGCTACTTCTCCACCGGAAAGCTCGATTTTTGCCTCTCGATCATCATTCTTCATCTTTTACGTGCTTACCTCTTCCGGTTACTTAGCTATAAAGTGAGAAATCACAAATAATCACTTATTTGCATCAATCTAGATCAAAACATGGTAGAATAAGCTGGAAATACAAATATACGAATTCAAGCTCAATCTACCCAACTTTTACCAAGAATAATAAGAAATATAAACTAAAATACTACTAAAAATCAAGACAATTACGTGCTAATCAACTACGCCACGCTTTATTTGTTTGTTCGTCCTCGGACAGACGTAAGATTAAAAGTATAACAAGAATGAAAATAAGCTCAAGCAAGGAGTCGTGTCGTGCTACATAGATAATTTTGAAAATATAGATACATGCAACGCAACTTCAAACACTCCACCCTTATTACATTGTCGCTCCAAAATCAAATTCATGCATCCTCTCAAAAGGGAAAAATATAGGGGTGATCACTCAAAGCACTCAAGTAGTGGCTGCATGGGAAGTATATACACTCAAATCATACAAATACATGAACAGTAAATAAGCACCGAAAATCAATCTCTTTTCAATCGCAAATTAAGTGTGTTATCAAACTAAGAATCGGAAAAGGTCTTTTCGGGTTGTAATGTAAGGCTCTTTGGACGGGTATGGAATATATAAGTCGTGTGGCTAAATAACTCACCCAACCTAATCTAATAAAGAAGCAAAGTGCTTCACCTCGTACAAAAGAAAAACCTCACTTAACACTCATAACGTAGCCTTAAAATTTAGGCTGTTTCTCAACTCGTAACTCTAGTACCGACTTGAAGCTCAAACCACTTAACACAATTGAAGCTCATAATATGCTTCTTTACAATTTACAACACAACTCTTGCCTCTTAAACATTAAGCTTCATAAAATAAACAATAAACTCAAGCCTTATAAAGAGCGTAGGTAATGACTAAACAAGACTCACCATCCCCCTTTTTTTTTTCTCTTTTTCTTTATTTCCCCCCTTATTATAATTTTTTATGGGGTCATTTCTTTTTTTTTTGTTTTGTTTTTCTTTTCTTTTATTTTCTTCTTTTTTCGGATGGTGGTCCTTAATATTATTATAAAAATCATAAAATCATAAATTCCTAACAAAGTTTCCAAAACACTAATAACCAATAAAAATAGCGAACTCCTACCCCACGCTTTTAATGGTTTAGTAGGGGTCGACTCAGTAAAATCACTCAGGGCTATAGGCATGGACTATTTGGATATGATTGGCTCATTCGGAATTTATAGTGGCTAAAATATATGGATATGGCCGGAAATAGGGTTTTATCTGTGCCTTAACCTCATTTTCAAAGTCAACTACACACAGCGGTATCAATGAGATATCAAAACTGAAACTCATTCAAGCACATGCAATGATGATAATCACTCAGGCTACTCACAGGCTTTTTGCATGAAAAATTTTTGAGTTGACGCTGCTTTTAAGGTTTTGCGAAATCAATTGCGTCCAAGTACCATTTTACAATATATATAGAAATAATTTTGAAAAATTCTATGCACTTTTGCCCGCTCAAAAGACATGAACATCAAATCAAACTTAGTTAACTTTGACAGGCAAGCCATACAAACATAATTCAGCGTAGGAACAGTAATCAATCACATAAAAATTTCGAAAATTGCACATTTTTTAAGAATATAATATAAATTACGCTCAACCATCCCCCCCTCTTAAAACTCGGCAAAATCTTGATTGCCATAAATATAAAGAAAAACAAATCAAACGAGGAAAGGAGTAAGAAAATGTCCCTGAAAATTAATTATCGAGTTTCTCCAAACAGCTATGTGCAATCATCCATCGTCTTTAATCCCGTGGATAGAAATTGCTTGATTATATCGCGGAAATCTGCCACACTAGCGGTAAGTGGATATAGCGGTTGGTGCTACCGCTAATCCATTGTTGGCCTTTACTGTAACTTCCCCAGCATCCTGTTTAGCGGTTGATCTCATTGTAATATGCCTGGAATACTAACGATAACTACTAACGGCAAGGAGCTATCGCTAGGTTCCCAGTTTTGGTGATTGCCTCAAAAGTTTCTGTACATCAACACCGCATAAATGTACCAAAGCATAGACACAACTAATAAATAAAAGAAAATAAAGAAAAATCAAAATAAGAGCTAAATAAAGATATAAAAGAAATCAAACACTTGGGTTGCCTCCCAAGAAGCGCTTGTTTAACGTCGAAAGCTTGACGCCTTCTACGGATGATGCTATCCCGGATTTAGAAACAAGTGAAGATCGTGCCACGCCTTAGTGTTCTCCAATAGTAAGCATAGGCGATTATAATCTCCAAGGCGGGCATGGGCAACAAGTTGTAGAACAAAAACTCCAATTCGCTTCGGAAGACGAAAAAGCGAATAATTTAACACCACGAACAAATTAAAAGAAAATTGCGGCATGGGGTGATCCTCTACTTTTGGAAAAATTAGAAAATCCGTCGAACAAACGAAAAATCCTCCAAACACTCCGAACTCCTTCAAATCCTTAATATCCCCCTCAACAACTTGAAAATAATTAAAATCTACAAAAGGGCAAGGGGGAATTTCTTCGACTACCTCAACCACCACTTTATTCTTAACCTCTATCAATGCTTCGGGTGGCTCGATAAGGGGTTCGATAAACACATCTTTCTCCTTCAAAAATTCATCCACCACATTTTAATATCAATTAAAGTATCGGGTGGATCTCCATACGTCTCGATAATTCCACTCTCTTCCAAATCGGGCAACTCGACTCCTCCATTCTCATTGAACTCCGATGACCTTGAATCTCCAACGTCAATTGGATACTCCAGTGGCAACAACTCCTCATCATCATCATCCAAAAACTCTCCGAAAAGTGCAAGAGGGGCGATCTTCACTGTATCCTCAATAACTTCCCCTTCATATTCCACTTTTAAACACGTATTTGAGCATGAATTTTCTACCACCCAAGGGGACTCCACAACATCAAGAATTGGTACCTCTTCCCCCTCGTTCGATGATTCTTCCAAGTAAGCCCGTATTTGAGCACATGAATTCTCCATATTCTCCAAATTTCGACTCATAGACTCAAAATATTGACGCATGGACTCAAAAGGGTCTTCTTCTTGTATGGTCAATGGGACGATGTCGTCTTGAACACTATTGATCACAGCTTCTTGTTCTTGCTGCTTCGCTACTAATTGATTATTCGGTCGGTAATCTTCAAGCTCGGGTAGGAAGGAATTGGATTGGGAGGGGCATAAGAATCGTAGCTCGTATAATCATGGACGGCGACAACTTCCTCTTGTGGCTCATCACCAAATGTTACGAAACATTCATGCGTCATATGTCCTCGGCATCCACAACGATCACATATTACATTAGGCACAAAGAATTTCCTCATGAATTTATCGCCTACTTCATACAATGTTCGCAAAGAATCGGGTTCAAGCCTTACAAACCATTTCATAGCTTCTCCTTGTAACGCAAAAGTGAAGAGTCGCATCTTCACTTGATCCCTTGTAAACCCGCGAAGAGGAGAACTATCAGTGATGAACTCAAACTTTTGAATGAATTTTAGCGCATCTTCGTTTGGACATCCATAAAAAATCGGGAGATTCAATTGGTCGTACTTGTCGAGAAAGTAATTATTCATCGCGACGCTAAACGGAATGGGCTGACGGAGTTCACGACGCCAATCGAACGGTGGTTCATCGTACGAGTAATATATTTTTTTTGATTTTTAATTTCTAAATAAAAACAATTTTGATTTTTTTATAATAAATTTTTTTTGAAATTCGAAAAATAATAAATTCAAAATTAAAAATAAAATTTACGATTTTTTTTAATTTTTTTTTTCGAAAAATAATTATATTTTTTTTTTTAATTTCGGAAATTAAATTTTTAATTAAAAATAATATTTTCGGATTTTTTTTTATTTTTTGTTTCGAATTTTTTAAATTTTTTTTATTTTTTTGAAAAACGGTTTGAAAAATCTTGGGTTTTGGTTGTAGACGTACCTTGCAAACACAACACTCAACACACAAGATTAAACGTACCGGTGGAAATTAATAAAAACGAATAAACAAAAAAAAAACAAATAAACACTAAAGATAAACGAAACGAAAATAAAAACACAAACATGGATACGACGAACAAACACAAATATCACAACTTTAGTTTTCCCCGGCAACGGCGCCAAAATTTTGATTCGAAACTTTTGTGTACCTACTTTATAAATATTTGTCAATTTTAAAAAGTTCGCCCGCAAGAGTACGGGATCACTTGTAGGTGGGTAAGTTGACTCGTGTCGATCTCAAAGGAAAACTAGGCTCGGAAGTTCCTTTTGTGTTTGTTTGTTCACAAATACGAAATAAACATAAAAATCTAATCTAAACACCTAAAAACAATAAATTGATTTCAAAGGAAGAACAATTAAAATCAAGAGTTTTGAAAATAATTAAGAAACTTGGGTTCTAGAGTTTCGAATCGTTTCCACGATCTCTTGGGATAAACTCAATTGATGGTTCACGACGATTCTAGGCTCTAGACCCGTTAGATCTAGCCAAACAATTTCATCAATTTCAACATAATAATCCCAACATCATCATCACCAATAATATTTTACAATTCATCATCATACATGGGGGTTTTGTTTGTTGGGGTTTTGATTATTCTAATTCAAGCAAGAAGCATAATAATTAATTAAACTAAATTAAACGAAAAGGAATCGAAAACTTACTAATTAAACGAAGAAATTGCAGCATCCTGGTTGTAGAAAACTTGAATCTAAATTATTCTAAAGCTAATCCAAATTAATCTAAAGCTAGAAAACTAGATCTAAGAAATTTGAAGAGAACTAAGAACAACTCGGCACTCGTTGGGGTTGTCAATCCCTAAGAGGCCTTAAAAACGCTAGGAATAAGTTTTTAGTGTCTAACTATAGTTTAGGTAACTTCAAAATTCGGATTTATAGGGTAGTATTTATGGAGTTTGGAAATCTTGGGCAACAAGTCATAAAAACTGACTTTCTGGGCACCTTACGGTAAGGACTCTACGGTTACTAGCTACCGTAGACAGCTACCATAAATGCCTCTGATGCCTTCTTATGGTTGTTCGTACGGTGAGAAATGTAACCGTAGAACTAACCGTAATGCTTTCTGTCCTCCATCGACAACGGTTCCAGGAACATAACCGTTCTAGAAAGTCCGTCAGCTTCAATTCTTGCTACTTCTTCACCGGAAAGCTCAATTTTTGCCTCTCGATCATCATACTTCATCTTTTGCGTGCTCAACTCTTCCGGTTACTTAGCTATATAGTGAAAAATCACAAATAATCACTTATTTGCATCAATCTAGATTGAAACATGGTAAAATAAGCTGGAAATACAAATATACGAATTCAAGCTCAATCTACCCAGCTTTTACCAAAAATAATAAGAAATATAAACTAAAATACTACTAAAAATCAAGACAATTACGTGCTAATCAGTCTACCAGTTGCATGGCTTACCAGTGAGTATTATATCAGACAGGGACAAGATTTTTACTAGTGCATTTTGGAAGGACCTATTCAAGTTGCTAGGAGTTCAGCTTAACCTATCCTCAGCATACCACCCTCAAACAGATAGGCAAACTGAAAGGTTGAATCAGTGCCTAGACAAATACTTGAGATGCATGACAAGTACTAAACTTAGGCAATGGATAAAGTGGTTATCCCTTGCTGAACACTGGTACAACACCAATTACCATACAGGCCTGAAAATGACCCCTTTTCAAGCCCTGTATGGCTACACACACACCCTACTATCTATTGGACCCTACATGGATGCAATGAATGGAGAATCCAAGGACCTTATGCTATAAAGACAGGCCATGCTTAAATTAATAAAAGAAAACCTCATGCATTCCCAGAACCGCATGAAAACCAATGCAGATAAGTCAAGGACGGAGAGAAACTTCGAAATAGAGGATCGAGTTTACCTCATATTGCTGCCTTATAAAAAGAACTCCCTACACCTCCGTAAGAACTTGAAGCTGGCCTCCATGTATTACGGGCCTTAGCCTGTAATTCAGAAAATCGGAAAGGTAACATATAAATTAGAATTACCAGCAGGCTCAAAGTACACCGAGACTTAAATTTTATACTATTAAAGTATTTTGTTTGTTAATTTTTTATTACGTGTTCGGTTTATATTATTAATGATTTTGTATGAACACTTTATTAGTTCTTTAAACTTGTTTGCAAATATTGAATCAATGCAAAATTAGAGGCGACAATAATATGATGTTATGGTTGCTAACCCTAAATTGGCAGGGGATGGTGAAATCGGCGAAGAAGGGAAAGAAGGGAATGCGAATTGGGACAGAGGTGGGGTCTTGGATCTTTTGGGTGAACAATTGAATGCGGTGCGGATAAGAGGGACAAATGAACCGGGTCGGGTTCATGGGCGTCGGGCTGCTTGCAGAAGTGGGCCGATTATTGAAGGACCCGGATTTATTTGATAATGGGCTGCTGGTTAATGGGCTTACCAGTTTACTTAAGGAATTTATATCAATTGGGCTATTTGAATTAGTTGTTTTTATTTGTTGCATTAGGGCATATTATGCAAATGCTCCCCCCATATGTTTATAAATAGGGTGAGAACAAGCATTTTTTGGCAAGCAAGAATATTATAATATCTCATACCTACCAATTTCTCTCTTTTTCTCCCATTTCTCCCTCACCTTCCTCTCGGAAATTACAGCAAGTTCACACAAAACCCATACAAAATTACAACAATTGATTACAAATACCAATAACCTAACATATGAGTGACGTAGATGAGGTATGAGATGTTCATATGCTTGACAAGGATATTATAATTTTCAGATCTTTCTAAATTATGTAAGCGGTCGAGAGGCTAGGTTATCCTATGGCGTACATGCAGGTAATTTAATTCACCCACATTTACTGCCTTAACCAGGAGTACGGGTTAGCTTCACGGTTTTATATAGGATTAGACTTTAATTAAAATTTTATTACAATAAAACAAAAATAGTTGTCAATTAAAATCTTGTTTAGGAATTCGTAATTATTTCGATGTTCTTTATTTTTATATTTACTTTATTTATTTTTTATTAATTATTACAAATTAATATTTGAATATATAAATTAAAAATAGAACTGTTATGATCAAAGTACTTAATTCATAGTTTTCGTGGATACGAACTTGCTCAACGGTTACTATGATTGAACCTCATACACTTGCGGTGGTAAATTTAAGGGTGAACACTGGTCCTTCTAAAGTGATATCATACGCACTACTTTTCTTATTGTTTTAAGATTCATCCACAAGAGAACGAGATCGAATGTAGTGAGGTGAGGTGACTTAAGTCGTATCTCACAAAGAAGACTAATAAAAAGTAATTATTGTGTTTAAAATATGAAAGAGAAAATAAGAGAAGGAAAACCTAATCAAAGTATTGATCATGTTTGGGGTTTTTGAAAGCTAACAACAACAATAGGAATTTAATATAAAAAGACTTTATAAAATATTATTTAAATGGAATTTGAAAGAAAACAATTAAAGAAGAGTAATTCAAGAATAAAAGTTTTGGAAAAAAATGAAAACAATGGTGTAAGGCACTAGACTCATCTCCACGATTAAATTGATAATTTATTGAACACGTAATCTACAAATTGGGGTTTTCATTACCAGTTCTAAATTCAACACCTAATAATCCCCGATTGACGGTTCTTAACTCATATAGACCCTAAATCCATAAATTCTAACCTAAAAACATGAAGAAATGCAAGAACAAGCATGAACATCATTAACCCAATAAAAAGCTATAACCCAACAAACATGAAATTGAAACAATAAAAGCAAAGAATGAAGAACATAAAATTAAAGGAGACGTATATAAGAACACCAAGCATCATCATCTCTTTGTCAAACAAACCTCTAACCTAAAACTATGATGAAGATGTAAGAACACCAACTAATATAACAAGAACATCACAAACCCATTAAAAACTCATAATAAAAACAAACAAGAAGTTGAAAAAGGAAATAGAAATATTACTAAATAATAGGTAATGATTATAAACATCCAATCAATAAAAAATAAATGAAAATTGTAATCTTGTCTCCAAAGTCTAAGACATACAAGAAATCTACATTTTGTTCTTACAGCTCAAAAACATGAGAATTATGGAAATGGAGCTTGAAAATGGGTGGTGAAGAGATTTTGTGGTGAAAACAATGTATAAGTAAAATGGGGAGAGTTTGAGGCTTTAAATAGGTGAATGAAGGGGCAAAATCACATAAATAGCCGAAATAGCTTGGGTGTCTCGCTTCCGGCGTGCGTGGGCACAAAAAGGGTCGTCAATGGGGCGTCAATTGATGGTGTCTCGACCATCAGTAGGGAATTAATAGTCCATTAATACTACATGATCTCACCATCAACGGGCATCAATGGGACATCGATCCACTAATGAAACATTCTAAGGTACGTGCGCGAAGGCGTGTCATAAGTCATAAAATTTCCCAGCATTTTGAGGTGCAAAACTTTTGAATTAGCGCCAAGTGTCTTCGTATGAAATATATATATNAGCCTAGAATCGTGATTGGCCGGTGTCTCTGATTCTAATTATTAAGACACAGACATCCTTAAATTAAACGTGTAACTTTTAATTGTGATTGGTTTATATATGTCTCTTATATTTATATGGAATTTGAATTAAATCATTAGAATCTTTTGTGGGGAGAGTTACTGCCTCCAAACCATGAACTACCACATTTGGGAATTCAGCGCAATTGTTGAACTTAAAGTTGCTTTTTACCATTTTAAACATCTCAATTGGGAAATATAATAAACATAAAAGTTGATCTCTTATGTTCCAATTATATATAGTTAAAGCATTTTTGACAATAAGTCATATAGTAATGTACGTATTACGATGACTGCTATGTCCAACAAGCGAATATGTGTCGCGACAAAGTAAACGACCACATTTCTCATCGTTTTTGTTGAATTTTTGCATCAATGGCTCATCAACACTTGTAATTGAAGTCATCAATCTTGGATCATTTCTCAACCTCGAACAGGGCTCTCTTTGACCAAAATTGACCTTCCGAAATATAAACAAAGTAAAATTCCTAAAAATGAGCTAAAATACAAAAAGTCACAAAAAGACAAAAAGAACTACAAAATATAAAATAAGTAAAAATAAGACGAATACACAACTAAAGTATGCAAAACGACACACAAAACACACAAAAAATATACAAATATGGGCAAAACATCTTTATGACCCTAGATGAGGGATCTCTTTGAGTATTTTGTTGGCGTTCCTCAGTTGGTGCATCTTCATTTAGAGGCTTTATGAGTTCAAGGGTGTCCTCAACAATATTAAAATCATCGTCATCATTATTTTATCTAGCACATACACCTTTAGCAATAGTAGAATAATAAAGAAAATAACATTTATTGATTTAATTACAAGATTGGTGCATAGGTTGTACACTTGATAAGTGTGTGAGTTAGTTGAATATTATAGAAAGAATCCCACATTGCTTTTTGTGCTAAATTTTCTAAGCTGATCGCGATCGTTGATGATATAACACCTGAATCAAATAATGTGGAAATGATTCGCGTTTTGTTTCTTCCCCTTCCAAATTTCATAAGTAATGACGCTTGAGTCTGGTCTAATAAAAACACGATAAAGAAATCAATATTTACAACTTCAGTCCAACAGCATTGGGATATGTTTTTGGATGTGAGGATCACCATTGCTATTTCTTGTACAGTTTAATTCTCTCTCTCAATAACACCATTCTGTTGAGTAGTGATCAAAGAATAAAAATCATGATAATTTCATGAGAGTGTAGAACTCATGAAATGATGAGTTTTCAAACTCTCCTCCACAGTTGCTTATTATTCAAACAATTGGACACTCTTCCTCACTTTAAGCTTCAAGAACCATTTCTTGAATACGCCAAATGATTTTAGTTTTTCCCTCAATAATTCAACCCATATATGAACCTGGAGAAGTCATCAAAATATATGAAAATGAATCTTTTCTCTCCAATGCTTTCCGTCTGAATGGGTCCCATGTGATCTATATACAATATCTCCATGATTTGTTTTATGTTGATTTGTTTCACTAATGGATTCTTTTCTCTTTTTTGTTTGCATAACTGACATGGATTTCAAACACCTTGATTTTTTCAGTTCTGGTGTACCTTGTATAGCTTCAATAAAAGACGAGTAGAGATGGGCATAATTGATGTGCCCAAGTTTTTGATACCATACTTTTGTTTTATCAATAGAGGAAATATGACACACAATATCTTGTTCGACATAATTATTTGTGGACATGTTTCCTTTAATAACAAACTTGTTAGATTTATCCCAAAAAAAAAAAAAAAAAAGGGACCAGATTCTTTGTCACATTCATGTCCTGGTAGCATAAGTGACTAATGCTGATAAGGTTCGCCATAAGTTCTTAACAAGGACATCAAAAAAGTTTTTTAACCCTTTTACATAGAGAGTTACTTTTCCAATAACCTTGTTTCTTGATCCATCCCTAAAGGTAACATAAGTGTCAGACATAGGAACAATTTTTCTCAAGAAGGGTTTCATTCCTGTCATGTGACGAGAGCATCCACTGTCAAAGTACTAAGCTTTGAAATAACTAGGTTTAAATGAACAAAAAGTTGAAAAGTATTCTTAAAATTAACTTTAAGTTTGGGAATAATTAAAATAAATCATATGAGACTCCAAGAGCCCATAACAACACATGAGATGTCATGATACATTATATAGTATTTAGGTCGAATGTTGCCAAGGATTCCACAGTAGTGACATTGAGGAATGAATCTTCTATTTCCATATTTTTTTCACAAGTTCATCGAGGTAGTAACCTTCACTTGTTTAAATTAATCGCATTTGGAGTAGGCAGGCGATCCTTCAGAAGAGGAACTATGTGATTTGCTTTAACAAAGTTAGTGGTGTACTTTGGATTAGAGTTCCTTGGATCAAATCCCAGTACATCATAGTTTGTGGTTCTTTTACCCATTCCAATCACTTCATCCAGCTTCCCCTTTCCTTCATTCAATCTATTCATGAATTGATTTATATCATTTAGTTGTTCATAAAGATCGCCTTTTATTCTATAACACTTGAGAGTTCTATTTTTAGTCCATGAACTTCTAATTCTCTTTTCTTTAGTGTTTAATGGAAAATAAATAGTTCATTCTGTAAGGATTTAATGACTTGAATTTTATCATTGAAATCAAAGATGGTTCTTTTAACAGTAGAAATCAATAGCTTTTTATCTTGTTCTTCGATGAGTAAATGATACTCAGACAGTTTCTCACTCAACTTGGCATTTATTCCTTGTATCTTAGATATTTCAACACAAAGGTACTCAATATATTTTTGCTTTTTATTCGACAACTCTATGTTTTGTCCTTTTGATTGTTCATGAGAGCATTTGCCTCAGGACATTTTCCTACCATTTGTTCATACATGGAGTGACTTTCCTCATCGGTTGGAACATTTTCATCATTTAAAGTCTCAAATTCTTTTAGGGACAATTCAGTAACTCTAATAGGGTTGTTCAAGCTATTTGATTGGACTTACACCGTAAGACGCATGAAATCATCAAAAAGTCTAGATAGGGCAAGATTAATTTTCATTTCACATGAGTCATCTTCCTGGTCATCATATTCACTTCATGTCACCTTGAGTGCTTTTGCGTTTTATTTTTCTAAAATGTTGGACATTCAAGATGGAAGTATACGAAACCTTTGCATTCTCTACACTGATTCTTCTCAGTTTTGATTCCCATGGGATTAGGAATTTGGGAGTTGGAATTCTTTTGATTTAGAACAACCTTCTCTGGAGTGCACTTTGGATATGGTTTTCCCCTCTTCATCATCTGTGAGCGTTTTTTGGTGGGTAAGCCAATAACTTCTAAAAGAAAAGTCTTTTCTCTTCTATTTGATTAAATTGTAGCCATTATTTAACTCATAGATTGTGAGTGCCCCCATGAGTTCGTTGACCTTTATTTTAATCGTGTTTCTCAAGATTTCAAGAACTGTGACTTTCATTTTAAACCATTCTGGAATAGATGTCGGGATCTTCTTAACTTGTCTGATCATTAAAGTGAATTCAGTAAGTGTGAAGCATTGAGTGATTATGTCGCAAAAGTGAGTATAATATACACTTCCACATTTATTTGAAAGTCATCAAACTGAGTATGCAATTGTTGAACCTTTGAAGATCTTACAGAGTCAGATCCTTCAAATTGTTCTTCCAGTATGTTTCATGCAGCTCCTGACAAGTTGGTATTACCTTGTGTTGGTTTTGTTCAACTGCCTTGAAAATGGAATATAATACTTTTCTAGTTGGCTTCATATGCCCTTTTTTCAACATTATCCTGCGAGACTTCTTGTTTATCTATTGAATAACCTTTGGAATTTGAAAATTCAAGTCAAATTAGACATATTTTTCCCAAATTCGATAAGTTACTAAAAATATTCTTCTTTTTTTATATTTTTAGAAAATAGTCTTTTTCTCAAATACTTCCAGTTTTTTCAATTAATGCTGAATTTATTTTTGGCATGAGAAAGGCATGGAAATAGAAGTACAAAGAAGGACAAAAGGAWAGGATCTGAAAGAGATCTCTGTTCCCGATTCAGTTTTAGTCATYGTAGAAACCATAGATGAGAAAAGAAGGACGCCAAAAATATTCCAAAATAAGCTAGACTTAAAGAAAAAGTTGCATCTTTCAAAAACGCATACCAATCATTCTCAGTTTTGATTTGAGGCCACATCCATCATTTCTCAACGGGCTTTCAGAATTCAACTCCATGAGAGTGAAAGAATACTTGTCTTCCACTAGGAGTAGCTCAAACAATCCAGGAAAGGTGGTCGATATATAAAGCTTGCTCCACAATGATTCATTCTAACTGTTCTCCTTAGATCAACCTGCAAAATACAGTAACCTGTTGTGATGTGAACTGTAAGATTAAAATACTATGCACGCATAGGTAGAAGAATGAGCTTAAATAAATTAAATTAAATACAATAACTTAACAAGGAAAGACTCCAAACTTCCTCTTGAATTTTATCAATTAACACATAGATCATATGAGTAGACATAATGGCCTTTCCTATGTTATCCCATTTGTATCTCTTAATTAATACCTCTAACAACCTCTTGTTGGTCGAACAGTGAAATTGACTCTTCCAGTTTACTTGAGTAGCACCTTGATCTCTCTTCAATTGCTGCTGTCAACTTGCCATTGATTATTACTGTGATCTTAATGTTTTACAGAACTCAAATAGTTTGAATGACAATTTCAAACATCTATGAAGTAGTATTAAGACTCTCTCACTTTTTTTCCGAGTCAAAAGTGTATATTTACAAACAAAGATTATTTAAAAGGCAAGAGAGCTGATGTTTGCAATGAAAGAATATTCAAATTATTTTTTTTCTAAACTTGGATATTTGACTTCGTCATTTTTTCTTATCTTGCTTGATTGATTGTTTCCTTGCTCATCAAGTTATTCCTTCGTTGCTTTCTTTCTTCACTCAAGATCTTCGTAACTTGATATTTGATTATAATCAATTCAATATACATCAACCTGAAATACACAATCAATCCAAGAAACATACGCCATGTTTAGAATTAGCGGATAGCTTATAGGTGATTGTATTATCCATTAGCTAATAGTTGATTACATTAATTGATTTGACTAGCTAATTGTATTTGTATAGAAGTTTTTAGTAAATAATTGTGAACTGATAACTGTTTGATTATTTAAAATGACCAAAATAATTTTAACACAATTTATTATTGGGTATTTGTTTTGTTAATAACATAGGTTTATAATATATTGAGTAATTAAAATAACATTTACGAAAAGATATTCATTATTTATAATTGCATATAAAATATTCTTGATTCGTGAATTTTGAATATATTAAATTTAATTTGAATAGTTATTACTATTATTTAATCAAGAAATTAGTTGTAAATAAATTTTGTATGTAAATTATATATATATATTGCAATTTGATGCAAAATTATCATTTCAACTCACATTGCAACCTGTATTCTCAATAAACTCTTATATGAAATTTTTTCAAATTTAGATTTTTTGACCCAAAGATAATTCTAACATATATTTACCAACAATCCAATTAGAAGATATGACTATTCAATCATCTATATTGAAGTCAAACTTCTAACTTGTAGATACCCCCATATTCCCAATCAATTTAGTTCAATTAGATCATCTAAGGAAAGTAAGCTATCAGTACAATGCATGAAGACACAAACATCTATGAAATTCATCAGGCACGTTGGATCTTATGTTACACGAAGGCGGAAGTATTGTGGATGATTCTGATACCAGTAGTCAACAAAGTACTCCTCTTTTTGTAAACTTGTTATTGATCGAAATACCGATGCATTATAGGAAAAAAAAGTACAAAAAGAGTTTACTATCCCTTTCATTGTCGAGTATACAAGTTCCTTACCTGCTATTCGTGCTATGACTATAGTTGCTAGACAATTTTGAACGGACATTTTTTAAAAGGAGGACTCCACTCCTATACAAAATTTATCAAGAGGTTTAATCAAGCGTAGATTATTTATGAAACTTTAAGTTTTAAAAAATATTGTTCTATTTTTTTCATATGAATAACATGTAATTTTGATCGGCATGTGTGCCCTCTCTTTTTATTTTTTCCCCTTTTATTTGAATATAAGAGGCTTGCGTCCACAATTTATTGAAAAAAAAAGTGATTTTTTCTTCAATCATAGTTGACAATACTATTCGTTTGATTGACACATGCTCAAATAATTCGATTTATATTGCTTTTAATTAGTAATGGAATCTGGTTTCTAATTTCAACCCATAATTAAAGTCAAATGAAATTTTTTCCTAGCATAAATACATACAAGTTGAAATACTATTAGTTTGATTATAACACATTAGCTCAAATAATTCGATATAAACATTTACTTTATTTTAATTAAATGAATTAGGTTACTAATTTCCACTCATAATTAATTATAAACGAATTTTTCTTTGTCAATCATCATAAATACATATAAGTTAAAAATACTATTCGTTTGATTATAACACATAACACACTTTTAAACGAAATCATTGTCAAAAGCTAGATATAACACATAACACATACTTTTATAACACCTAAAGCCGCCTATGCTTTTCATGTAGACCAGTCCCATTCTTTGAAATCGATTAATAATCGAGCACAATTTCTTTTGGCTAGTCGTGAAAGGACACTATAAATTTATAAGCTCAATTACGATTCCTCCACGTAATCAACGTCTATACCATTAATTTGTACACATTTTCTTGGTAGAATTTATTTCCAAAACTAACTATTTGAGGGAGGTTAGACAAGGATGGGTTAGATACGTTTTCCTTGGGATTTATTTTTCATTAGATTAGTTGTGAATCGTGATAAAGCAAATTGAAAGAAAAAATGGATTTTGAGTGTTTAAATGTGAGATAAAATAAATGATCAAATTAATAATAGTGAATAATTCTGATAACTATAATGAAAGAAAGAAAAAAGTACATGCTATTAATTGGTGGAAGACAGAGAATGACATAGTGAATAATATATTTTCTTTCAGAAAATTCATTGGTATTTAATTTTGCCGTGAAAATTTATCATGGTCCATGATTATTTGGACAAGTATGAGATTGTCGTTATCGATAATTTATTAGGCGAACATGGGTGCACCTTGCTGGGTGCACCTATAAAAATTTAGTATCATTTAGTTATATTTGATGATATATAATAGTTATGAGTGATAATACATAGTAGTTATACAGGATGATATATTTAATTTATAGTTTTAGGTTTAATTTTCCATTTTTGGGTTTAGTTTTTGATTTTTAGGGTTTAATTTTTTATTTTTAGGTTTAGTTTTTTATTTATTTATTTAATTTTTCATTTTAGGATTCCAACAAAATTCTATAATTCTACCAGTTATATGTGATGATATGTGTTAATTATATGTGATAATATATGATAGAAATTTAGAATTTAGAGTTTAATATTCAATTGCGGGGTTTAATTTTTCAGTTTAATGATTAATTTTCTATTTTTAGGGTTTATTTTATTTTGAGGTTTATTTTTAATTTTAGGATTTTAGATTTAGAATTTCAATTATTTGTGATGATATATATCAGTTATATGTGATCATATATACAAGTTATATGTGATGATATATGTTAATTATATGCTATAATAAATTAAATTATAGGGTACACCTGAGTTTATGGTATACTCTCTCATTGTTATCATAATAATATAATGATAAAAGTTTTAACATAGACATAAAAAAAAGTGATTAATGATAATTAAATATATATAATAAGTGAATAGTAGAGACTGTAATTAATTACCAGTTATTAAAGATTTATTTCTTGTAAATCTGATGACTATATTAAAAAATAAAAAAGTGCATTTAATTGGTGGAAGACAGAGAATGACATGAGCGCATTATTTATTATCTTCCAAAAGTTCTTTTGCATTTAATTTTGTAGTTAAAAATACTCTTGCCCAAATATTACTTGCATACTTTGATGGGAGTGTGAAAATCATATATATATATATATATATATATATATATATATATTATATGTTATATATAAGAGAAAATTCTCATTCACTACACTCTTATTATCATTACTTAAATATTCTAATGAAAAATATTTTTTCCATTTAATTAAATATATCATATCCAATTAAAATTACAACTTAAATGATCAAAACTACCCCTACACTTAAAAATCTAATAATAATAATAATAATAATAATAATAATAATAATAATAATAATGGTGTATGAAATTTTGCCCCACATGTAATGAGTAGTATGAGATTATGCTCGGTGCAGTATGTATTTTTGTTTTGAAGAATAGTGTATTATGGAATTATCTTGTGCAATTTAATATAAAATTTGAAAGTCCAATCTAAAAATTTGAAAAAAAAAAAAAACAAAATGCATAATGAATTTGCTATCTAATAGGGTTAATATGTAATTTGATAATAGTAGTATGAATTTTAAAATATAATAGTATGTAATTTGATAATAGTAGATGAAATTTTATTAATTTTGTGAAATTTTAGTATGAAATCCACAACATCAGTTTGAATTTCACATATATTATGAAATTGAAATTTAAAAACATAAAATTGTGAAAAAAAAAAAGTTGTATTTTTAGTGTGATATATTGCATAAAATAATTACATGATATAATATGAAATCTCACGGTGTAGTGTGGAATTTTGGCTATAATGATTAAAAGTATAAAATTTAGCATTATGGAATTTTGACTGCATACAATACAAGTATAAAATTGCATTATGTAGTATGAAAATGTACAGTATAGTATGAAATTTGCCGTTAATATTTGGTGACAATGATATGAAAATGGCATGTATTGATTGTATTAAATATTGAATAAAGAAAAAGAAAATTCAAAAGGAACAAAAAAAGAAATCATTAATAAGGGTAAAGTAGTATTCTTATGTAATAGTTTAGATTAGGGAAGATAATTGATTATATGGGAAGTTAATATTTTCACTAGAGTATTTGAGATAAAATATTTACCTAACATACTGTGTTGGAGTTACCCCATAATATAAAATAAGTGCTAAAATAATAATAATAAAAATAATTAAATAACAAATATTATTTGCATAATGAATATCACACCTTTTCTAATAATACTTTCATTAATATATTATTTGCGCATGTAATACTTAGAATTACATGCATGAGCTCCTTCCTATCTTATCAACGTAAATACCCACTATTCTCAACTACTTTACTGGTCAACTTCTTTTAATTTTGAAAATCTAAAAAACACACTAAAATCTGAAAACTGTTGAAGGAAAAACACAATTAGTGTGCCTTCGTCAATAAGTAACTGATGAAGGATAGTTTGGGTATTAGTTATCTTTATGTATTATGGAAACATGTACTTTATAAAGTGAGTTTTTGATGAATAAGAGTACCCTAATTCTATATAAATGGAGTCTTTGATGAATAAGAGTACCCTAATTCCTACCGTCTCCATCGTCTCTCTTTTATGTTTTCTCTTTATACTTTTCCTTTTACACGTTATCAACACGAGACTCTAACCTATTGAGAGTGATCGAGAATAAGCCTCCATAACAATCAACATAATTTTGGTAGGTCAAAAACCCAACCGTGTTGTATATTTGAAAAATCGGTTTCTCGAGTTTCAACCGTTGGATCGAGCTCAAATTTTTACAGAGCCTTCCAAACCTTTTAAATTACATTGTGAATGGTGGAGACTGAATTCGAAGATACGAGAGAATTTATATTAATTTTCGAACAAAGAAGATTCTGCATTCAAAATTTTCTGCGCAGAAATTTTCAAAATACGATTTCTCACAATCGGACCGTTGGATCAATCCGAATTTTTGATATGTTATTCCAAACATATACAGGTTTCATATGAACGGTGGAGATTTTAATATGATGTCTGAAGTATCCGATAATAAATTTAGAACAGAGCTGATCTGTTTCTCGGATCTGTCTGCCCAGCTTATCTTAAAAATTCAATTACGCATAATATAACCGTTGGATGATGCTGGATTTTGGATATGTTATTAAAAACATGTATAGGATGAATTGGAACGGTGGAGATCGATTTTGAAGGTCTCTATCATCAGAAATCAGACAAGCCTATTGAAAAACAAATTTAGGAAAGAATCATAACTTTCCTTCAAGGTAACTCGAATTACCCCATTATTTATTATTTATTTAATGCAACTAATAAATATTTGGCAATATGTATATATGGCATGGTATGTATTATTGTGCATATATATGTATATATGTTATCTATGATTATATGCATGTGATGCTATATGCAATATTGACAAACATGAAATTTTGCAATACTTTAATAATATTCATAGAGTACATAATATATTAGTATTCATGCTCTTATATGTTTATTGATTTCATATATGTTGATCATGATGAGAGATTGATCATGATTGTGCCAATATTCTTAGTTTATAATGAATCCCGATGAATTGATTGATTTCATATATGTTGATCATGAATCTCGATGAATTGATAGATTCGTGTTTGTTGATCATTTCGATGAATTGATATATTCATGTATGTTGTAATTCTATTCAAGCTAGTTTATAAGCAACTTTCAATATGTATCATTGATTGTACATTTGCATATTTTCATGATAATGAAAGTTCATGAATGATACAAAATTGTATAAATAATTCTTGTGATAAGTATTTCACATGATATCAAAGAAAGATTATGACATACTTCAAATTCATTATCTAAAGAAATTGATTAAACTAACTCAATCTAAATACAAATTAATATACTTAAAAGAAATTGAGTACTACCATCATTGGTTTGATGTGGAAACTAGAAGAAATACAATTCCACAATAATATCATCTATCAACCCCCAATTGACAAAGAGTCGTCAATCTTAGACAAAGTCAATTCTCTAATGAACTTGAGAATTCATATTGACCCCAAATCTTATATTGAAAACATATGTAGTTCAAAATTTCAATAAACTTTGGGATGTACTCTAAATGAGTTTTGAGAATTTTATGAAACACTAATTCCAAGCCTAAGAATTTAGTGAAAAGTAATTTGTTTGCTTGCTAAAAAGGGTCAATGACTTTTATATGTTGCGACTAAGAACATGTCTTATCATATGTGAAAAAGAAAATCACTTTAAATAACAATAGTATTGAGAGATACGATCTCACTCTATTTTGTTTTCCACTTGAACAAACATACAGATGCACTTGTATAATATTAACTATAATAATAAGTCATTGAGAGACATGACATTATTCTTCATAATACCAATGTTAGACCTCCGAATAAAGAAACTTCTTGAGGCTAACTAGGATCGATATGAATAGTGGAAATAACCTCAAAATAAAGGGGAAGAGACATGTTGATCCCTATCTATGTGGGAAGAATGAACCACAAGGTAAGACAAGTAAAGAGTTCGTGATATTTATTGGATATCCCTACCTATGTGGGAAGAATGAACCACAAGGTAAGATATGTAAGAGTTACCCCAATAACCTTGATTAGTCAATGGATATCTTTTATTTTGATTGATGAAATTTGTTTGTTTCTTACTTTACAAAAGAACTTGTGAAAGTATGATCAAACATTCATATTAGACTATTGTATTTGGTTTTAAAATTTTTTTTGAGTTAGATCTTTGTGATGTGGCCTCATTTAATTATTTTTGACTTATTGATAAATTTTACATTTCATTCTAAAGCATTGAATGTAATTGAGTTTATTTATCACACATTCACATACAAGGTTCATGAGCAAACTATTAGATATAATGTAACATATCTAGTAAATAATGTTATAATGACAAGTATTTCATTCAAATATCTCTGAAGAATGTGAGAATTTGTCGATGAATAGACAATTACTCTCTTAATTGATATTTATATGTGACAATGTCTTGATGTCTAGTGGCACATTGATTCATAAAAGCTCATTATGGACCAAGAGCGAACGAACCTTGTTCAGTTTGATGACATTCATGTTGATGATTATCATTAAGAAGTACATTATGAGAATGGAACTATACTTTTAATTTATGTGGAAGATAGCACGTTTTAGAGTCAATCTAGTATTACTTTACTACTTTTTGATTATTGAATCATAAGATAAGACCAACGAAGAACTGTACAACATTGACTCATTCAAGAATTGACACGACTAACATAGATTCTTTGGTCGTCGTGATATGATGGTCCATATTATAAGAAACTAACATGGACATATCTTATTCTGAGTGGAACACGAAATGAGATATAAATTTGATTCAAAGTATATTGTCGAACTAATGTTGTTCTATTACAGCTAGTGCATTCTAAAGTACTTGGAGCACTAATTCATATCTCAACGATACATCACTCATTTTTTCAATACTTGTTCATTAGCAAAATTGTATGATTGAGACCTGCATTTGCTAAAGATACAAAGTATAATATTTCATTCTTATAATTGATAATTGGTGATACATGTGGACATGACCATTCACAATGCGGACCATTCAAGTATTTTATAGTTTTGTTCGATGCTTCAGCACTTATTGTCCATAGAAATATTGCATTTGAAAAACTTCTAGCACATTTAATATGATTGAGGACCCACCACCCTTATAAATCAACAAAACTCATAATGCTAGAGGGTTTACATCAAAAGTACTTGATGTCTATTGCATTTAAATAAAGATCGATGTACTGGATCTTGTAACCTAATGTGCATATATAACAAGGTCTCAAAGAAGACACCATCAAAAGAAATATAGATGGTGACTAAGACAATATTTATGCGCACTCATTTGTATTTGCACCGGGTTATGCAATATTGCACGCAACTCTTACTTATTCGTTTATGAACCCCTGCTAACCAAATATTTTGCGTACCAGTTGGTAACTGGATATAAGCCTGATAATTCATATCTACGCATATTTGATTAAGCAGTATATGTGCCTATTGCGCCCCCACAGCGCATTATATGGGTTTTCAAAGATGATAGGGCCATATTGGTCAGGCATGGGTTGAGGTAGACCTAGAATCGATAGTAGATAAGAAGGGTCGAATTGGCGTAAAGAATGGGTGGCCAAAAGCCCTTTCAAAGAAAATGGCCTCTGAACCAGACCTTCTCGAGGTCGGAACTAAAGAGACAAGTAGGGACCACTTGTCAGAATCCACTAACTGAACCAGCCCCTAAATCAGGGACTATGTTCCCGAGATCCCGGAAAGGGGGTCCCACCACCAGGGAAAGCCCGTATGTGTGCCTGACAGACCTGGAATAAAAGAAGAAAGGGCATCAATAACGATCAGAGCCGGTATGGGTCTGAACAGACCTGGCAAKRAGCTTGCCCAAGAGGGAACAAGTGGGACCACTTGTTCCGAGTATGTTTCATAAAARGGCCCATGATTTGCGGCACGTGTTCCCGAGATCCCGGCTGGGGTCCCCACTAGGATAAGATATAAATACCCTAACTTGGGGGTGGTGAGAGGTATGTCGTTTCAAGCATTCCTCCTTATTTTTCTCTAGAAAACACCTCATCGCTTACTAACATAAGCATCGGAGAGGTTTCCACCGGAAAACCACCGGTGGTCCTTTCTAACCTTTGTTTGTGGTGTAGGCTTCGGAAGCTTGCGGGTTCCCAGGTCTTACCCAGGTGGTTCACTATTTCCGGTAGAAACAATTGGCGCCGTCTGTGGGAAGCGGATCGAGCTAAGGCGTGAGGATGACTTCAGACGGTTGGAAGCGAAATTTGATAGGGGAGTTGGGTGGCACTCCGAGTTCCGCCGTGCATACCCATGCACAACAGGCACCAAAATCATCATCAATACCAAATACGGCAGGATCAGCCATGGCAGCTCCGCCGGGTTCCACACCACCGCCTCCGAGGGAACCTACTGTGGGTGGGGGTGTCTCTCTCAATGAGTCACTTCTGACACAGTTGTCAGAATTGATTGGCAAGGCTGTGGAGGCGGCGGTCGAGAAAAAATTCACAGAAATGGCATCGCCGCCGGCCAACGCACTACTAATGCAGGCAGCCCCGGCGACAGAAACAGAGCCATTGCACGCTCGACGTACGGAGCGAATCTGCCAGCCGGATAGAGAAGAGCATCTTGCCACGTCTGACGGCGACACGGCCCGCCAGGCTAATCCCGGCCTGGTCGAGCAGATGCAGAGCCTGCAGAAAGAGGTTCGTGAATTTAGGAAGAAGATGGTGGGTGCAGTTGCGCCACCGGCACGGCGAGGCACCCCATTTACAGAGGAAGTCATGTGCGATGACTTCCCAGCATCTTATCGATCCTTGGGTTTTGAATATAACGGGACGACGGACCTAGTAGACCACCTCAACCGTTTTGAGATAGCAGCGGCGTTGCACAAATTTTCCGATTCGGTTATGTGTCGGGTCTTTCCAATGACTTTTACCAAATCGGCACAGCTCTGGTTCAGTCAATTACCGCCGAGATCTATCAGCAACTTTGATGAATTCAGCTCGGCCTTCCTACATCAGTTCA
>BMAC01000912.1:294812-323530 GCA_014905375.1 Phtheirospermum japonicum | reverse complement strand
GCATGTTCTTCAATTATGCTTTTTGCCTTAGCTACTTGATTCCATGATGAAACTTGTGATTTGGCTATGAATTATAGATGAGTGACACATCTAGATTGTAGATTGGGTCTTGGATCATCATGACTTTGAGTTTTACTTATGCTTTATTTTGAATTAAATTTCCATGCATAGTTTTAAACTGGATCCTAGATCTACCCTTCATTTCTCGTTATTTTTCCGAAAGATTTGAACTTTTACGTCAACTTTCATTGCTCTTTACTTTGATGCTTTCAATTTTTATCAATTTGCATTATTTGAGTTTTCATGCATGGTTGTACTTTATGCATGCATGGTAGTACTTGATGAAACAATGCTTGTTTTTGCTTGTTTTTATTAATTGCTTGCATTTTCAATTTGGGCATACGACCGAGGCATCCGACCAACTTGTCATTTCAATTTCTAGTTTAGTTTGATATTTTTATTTGCATTATTTTCGGTTTCTTTCATCTCTTGAGCTTGAAACACGTTGAAACTTGCAAATGGATTGAAGTCCGATAATACCAAGTCATGAACTCGTTGAATTTATTTCAACACCACAAAAACTCTAACTTCAAAATGGCGCCATTGCGACACGGCTTGGTTAAGGTCTTCAATTTAATTGTTATTTCGGTGTTTTTTTAACTTTCTTTGTTATTTGATGTTTTCTTTGAGGGTATGCTAGGTCGTCGCTCGCTTGGCCACGAACTATTTCCTTATACTTCTAATCCTGACCGATTACGACACATTCGACACCTGTTACTTCTTGATTCTTCTATGATGACCAATCATCCGGGCCCATTTCTCGACCCTCACGGGAAATCACCCCGGGTTGATCCTCAAGCTTCTACCTCGACCGAGCCCGGAGTTCATGAGGAGCCCATTCTGAGTTCCATGACCGGGCCTTCTATTCCCATTCCCCACCGCCTCACGACCACTCGCATGGATATCAAGGGAGTGGTTTTACCACCCATGAGCATACCACGGGCCAACACCAAGGTCTTTCTTCTTACCCTCATTCTTCTAATGGTGGCGTTGTTCCCAACTTGGGAGGGCATGGTGCAAACCATATTGGGAATGGTGGTGGTTTGGTAACGAGTTTGGAATGGAAGATGACGAGCCGAGGAGTATGTTTTATTTGGTGGTTACGATCTGAATGCTCCACTCATTCCGCACGTCTGTACTATGAGGGAAGTGAGCCAAGCCTTCGTGGGGGCAAATGTTTCTTCTTGTATATCTCTTCCCCCCGAAGTGATGGCTATTGATATTCGTTCGCTCGATTTTGCTTGCCTTCCTATTTTTCACGGGTTCGCAAAGGAGGATCCACTCCAATTCATCCGGCAATATCTATGGCATGTCTCGAGTTTCCACCACCCGAATATGATGAGTTTGGAAAATCTTCGCCTCCGTTGTTTCTCGTATGCTCTTCAAGATAAGGCATTATCATGGTTTATGGGTCTTCCTTCTAACTCGGTTCGCACGTGGGATGAGCTCGCAAGGTTTTTCTTCAATCATTATTACTCTATGGAAAAAATAGCCGATATGCGAGTTAAAATTATGTCGTTCAAGCAAATGAAAAACGAGCCATTTCACTACGCTTGGTTTCGGTTCAAGGACCTTCTTGATAATTGTCCGCATCATCGTATCCCGAAGGAGCTTTTAATTCAAACTTTTTATGAAGAGTTAGACTCCCAATTTCAATATATGGTGGATACAAGAGCGGGGGGTAATATGACGATTCACCCTCCAAGCACGCTTCTACGAGTTTTCAACTCCTTGGCCGAAAATTCTCAATAACGTTCGTCCCGAGCCTCGTTTTCAAGCGCTAATGAAGTAAAGAATTTGAGTGAGCCTCTCTCCCCGAGAGAACTTGAGATGGAAAAAGAGATGACCGCGATGAGAGCCCAAATGGCTAAGATGTTCCTCCTGAGCGTAGATCCATCTTGTTTGTCTTGTGGTATGGTTGGGCATGAAACGCTATATTGTCCGTCGAATCCGTCCCATTACATGCTGGTGCCTCGTTCGGAGGAGGTTTGTGGGATCCAAGGTTACCAACCGGGTCATGGTGTTGCTAAACCGCCCTTCCCTCGGCCATCAAATCAAAATCCCCTGTACCATCCGAGCAACCGTATGCATCCGGGCTTTGGGTATCCGAAACCTCCCATGGGCTCTTCTCGGCCGTCTCCCCCGACAAATGCTCCACTACCGGCCACCGATCCGGCTCTTAATGTGCTAATCCAACAAATACAAGCCCTCACCGCCTCGGTGTCCACCTTAAACGCCACGATGTCCTCCATGGATACTCGCATGAATGCCACGGAAACAAAAATTGGGCAATTGGCTACCGAGATAAATATGATCAAACAAGCCAATGAAAAAGGGAAGCTACCGAGCCAACCTTCACATGCCCATGTGATCACATCTCTTCGAAGTGGCCGGGTTTTCGATAACAAAGTAGCTCCACCGTCCGAGAATGAGAATGTTGCTACTCCGCCCATTGTCTCTAATTCCGATTCCGCCCCCGTGGGTGCCACACTGACAAAAGAGAGCCCCGATGGCTTGCACAAATCCTCGAACGCTTATAAGCCACCGATTCTAAAGGCTTCACCGCCTTATCCGTCCCGGCTCCAAAACACTAAGAAGGACGATCAGTTCTAATGGCTCTACAACACTTTGGCAAATGTGAACATCACTCTTCCCTTGTTGGATGCCTTTCGAGACATACCTGCCTACTCAAACTTTTTCAAAGAACTTTCCTCCAAAAAGCTCCTCCATACTCCGAATGAGACGATTGTCCTATCTAAAGAAGCGAGTGTGGTGTGTGATCCATCGGTTTTGGCCCTCAAGAAGATCGACCCCGGCTCCTTTTGTATTGACATCACGCTCAAAAATGGAAAGGTTACAACCGGAATGCTTGATTCCGGGGCGGGGATAAATTTAATGCCATCGTCGATCTATGAACAACTGGAGCTCGCACCCTTGCAAGAAACTCGTATTTGCTTACAATTGGCCGATCGTTCAATTCGATATCCGAAAGGCGTTGTGAAGGACATGCTCGTCAAAGTTGGTGGGCTTTTTGTCCCGGTGGATTTCGTTGTTCTTGATGTGGGCATGGTGACAAATGATGGTGCCGATCACACCATTCTACTTGGGCGTCCCTTCATGGCGACTACTCAATGCCTCATCGATGTTGGCAAGAAGAACCTCACCTTATCCGTTGCGGGTGAGTCGGTTTCATTTTCAATGTCCACCTTGCCATCGATTCCTTCAAGCATCTTTCATGAGGATTGTCTTCTCGTTGACGATATTCAAGAATCGCGTGAGCACGTTTTCTTGGCGGATGAGTATGATGGGATAATCGAGCCGGAGGATGGTATTAGCGGTGATGTTAAGGATAATGGAGCTTATGGGCGTGGCTCCGAATCGTGTATTGAGACGAGTCTTTTTGGGAATGCTTGCTTATGTGTCGTTGAGGTCAACGACACGTTTTCGAAGAGGGAGGTGGGGCTTGTTGATGAGAAACAAGTCGTTGAGCCGATTGATGAGTTTGCCGCAATGAGAGCCGTGAGAATAGATTTGAAGGAGGCCGACCTTGAGAGAATTTCGCAATTGGAGGAGCTTGATGAGTTTCGGGATATTCAATATGATAATGCTCGTCTTTGTAAAGAAAGAACAAAGACAATTCATGACGAGAGGTTAGTGCCAAGGAAACTTGAAGTTGGGGTGCCCGTTTTACTCTACAATTCCCGCTTAGCACTCCGTCCCGGAAAGTTGAAGTCTATAAGGACGGGTCCTTACACCATCGAGTTTGTTGATCCGAGTGGAGCGGTCACGTTGGTCGACCCCGCGACTTAAGATCGTTTCCAAGTAAACAGTCACCGAGTTAAACCCTATCGCCATGGCTTCCTCTTGCCACCCAACGAGGAGGTGGAATTAGAAGAGGTCACGACCTCACTGGTGGGTTTTGCAGGAGGAGCGTTGAAACCTCTTGGCACGGTAAACCTCCTGGTAACACTGGGGGAAGAGCCGCTCAGACAAACCAGGTCGGTACGATTCTTGGTGGTTGATGCAGCTTCTTCTTATAACATTATGTTGGGAAGACCATCCCTAAGCAAATTCCAGGCGGTAATTTCAATCTATCACATGAAGTTAAAATTTCCAGCTCAGGATGGAGTGGGCGAAGCTCAAAGAGACCAGTACACGTCACACCAGACGTACGTAGAAAGTATTCGATGAAATGAGGAAGAAAGATAGATCAAGAGGGCACGAACAGAAGAGGACAGACCTAAGCTGATTCAGAGGGATTAGAATCTGATGTCGGTGGAAGTAGTTCCAGGGGACAATAGTCGAGTCATGTGGATAGGAACGACCTTGAGCCCAGAGGTCTCAGTAGAGTTGGTCGCGCTTTTAAGGGATAGCGCAGATATTTTTGCCTGGTCTCCCCAAGACTTAGTGGGAATTGACCCGACAGTAGTAGAGCATCGTCTTAATATAAGCTCTACAGCAAAGCCAGTAAAACAAAGAAAGCGGAACTTCGGCTCTGAGAAAGAGGCCATCATTGTGGCAGAAGTGGATAAGTTATTGCGTGCCAAACATATCCAAGAGATACAATTTCCAGAGTGGCTCTCCAATGCTGTACTAGTCTAAAAAAATAGAAGAGGACTGGCGAATGTGTATCGACTTTAGAGACCTTAACTGCGCTTGTCCTAAGGATCACTATCCATTGCTGAGAATAGACCAGCTGGTGGATTCCACGTCTGGATGTGAATTATTGAGTATGATGGATGCCTTGCAGGGCTATCATCAAATCAAATTGGCAGAGGAAGATTGGAAGCGGGTCAGCTTCATAATGCCATAAAGGAAAATATTGTTATGTGGTAATGCCATTTGGTCTTAAAAATGCAGGAGCTACGTATCAAAGACTGGTGGACAAAATGTTTAAGAACCAGCTCGGGAGGAACATGGAGGTCTACATAGATGACATGTTGGTGAAGAGTGCTAAGGTGACATCCCATGTAGAGGATTTGAGGGAAACCTTCAACACCCTGAGAAGATATAAGGTGAGGTTAAACCCGAAGAAGTGTGCAATTGGATTAAGAGTAGGAAATTCTCTAGGGTACATGGTTACGGACAGAGGGATAGAGGCCAAAATGAAAARGRTAAGGGCTATCATGGATATGCCACCCCCCAAAAATGTCAAGGAAGTCCAGTGTCTGGCAGGTCGAATYAATGCTCTGAGCAAGTTTGTCTCGAGGTCGGCGGAGAAGAGCTTACTGTTCTTTAGGGCGTTACGAAAGAAAGCTCGATTCCACTGGGATGAGGAATGCCAGGAGGCATTTCAAAAGCTGAAAGAACACTTGGTAGAAATGTCCTTGTTAACTAAGCCGATCATAGGGGAACCGTTGATTTTATACATGTATGTGGGGAAGTTAGCGGTGAGCACAGTCTTAATTAGGGAGGAAGGAAAGTCACAGAAACCAGTATACTATTGGAGCAAGGTCTTGCATGAGGCTGAACTCTGATATGTAGAGATAGAAAGAGCCTGGTTGGAACTGCTCGACATACATTTCGAATCCAGGTCGGCAATCAAAGCTCAGGCATTAGCTGATTTTGTGCAAGAGATGGCCAGTTCTACCGAGGCAAAGAAATAATGGGTAATCTTTACGGACGGTTCGGTGGGAAACTCAGGGTGTGGCACAGGGACAGTCTTGGTTGACCCGGAGGGAGTAGTCATAGAGTACTTAGTACGAATGAACTATCTTGTGTCTAATACTGGAGCGGAGTATGAGGCATTGTTGTGGGGAGTGCAGATGGCGAAAGAGTTGGGAGCAGAGCGGATACGGGCAAAGGTGGATTCACAGCTCGTGTGTAAGCAAATAAGAGGGGATTTGAAATGAGAGAAGGGCAAATGCAAAAATACCTAACTCGATTCCGCGAGTTGGCTAATACTTTGGATGCTCTGATGTTCACCAAATCCCTAGAGAAGAAAACAGCCGAGCCGACTACCTGGCCAAAGTGGCCAGCTCAGCAGTAGATTGTCAAGAAAGTGTAATTACTTTACTGATGTCTCATAGGGAATATGGAGAGGAGGAGGTCAATGCATTAGAGGAGAGCGAGGAGGATTAGCGCTCTCCTCTTAAAGTAAGCTACGAATCAGGTTGGCCAGATTTTGCATTATAAAGGGAGAGCTGTTCAGGCAAGGATTTGGATAGCCTCTCCTGCGATGTGTAAGCCGGCAAGAGGGCGCCCACCTTCTTAAAGAGATCCATGAGGGCTACTGTGCCAATCACATGGGAGCAAGGACCCTAGCCAGCAAAATAATGAGAGCTGGCTATTTTTGGCTATTGCTGCGGAAAGAGGCTGAGGACTTTGTTAGAAGGTGTGAAAGGTGCCAAAAGATATCTCCCTTAACCCATCGACCAGCAGAAGAACTCATGACGATGAGCTCTCCTTGCCTTTTCGTGAAATGGGGAATAGACCTTGTTGGGCCATTTCCCACGGCCCCGGCCCAGAAGAAATTCTTGATTGTGGCCATCGATTACTTTAGCAAATGGGTAGAAGCTGAAGCTCTGGTGAGAATTACAGAGGATGCGGTGATGGGCTTCATTTGGAAAAATAACGTGTGTCGATTCGGCATTCCTTGGGTACTGGTTTCAGATAACGGCACCCAGTTCATGGGGGCCAAAATCAGAGCGTGATGTACTAAAATGAAAATTGATCAACACTTCACATATGTGTACCATCCGCAAGCAAATGATCAAGTTGAAGTGACCAATCGCATGCTCGTATAGGGAATCAAAACACGCTAGGAAAGATCAGGAGGCAAATGGGTAGAGGAGCTCAGTTCGATCCTTTGGGCTTATCGTACTAATCCTAAGGAGAGCACGGGCGAAACACCCTTTAGCCTAGTGTATGGCATGGATGTCGTTATCCCTGCAGAGGTCAGCCTAGAAACTTATCGGATACAGAGCTTTGATGAAGGTCAAAACAACGCATTAGTGCAGGACGCACTGGATTTGATCGAAGAAGAAAGAGATCGGGCTGCAGTTAGAATGGAGCACATAAGAGGACGGGTTCGAGCATCATTTAACAAGACATTCCTGAAGAGATATTTCCAAGTAGGAGACCTGGTCCTACGAAAGGCTGACCTGGGAAAGACTAAGGGAAAGTTAGATGCCACGTGGAAGGGACCATTCCGAGTCACAAAGGTTTTAGCGGACGGTGCTTATGAATTGGAACAAATGGATGGAGTTGAGATACCCCGAGCATGGAATATATCAAATTTACAAAAATCCTACGCGTAAGGATATTTTAGAAGGCTTATCTATAAAGATAATTTGAGTTTATTCACATTCTTATTGCAAATTGACCAAGACTCTCAAAGTTAGGATTGGCTAAGGGCGGATGCCCCATTTTTTCCGACCTGATTGTCAGAAAAAGCCAGGATTGGCTAAGGGCGGATGCCCTATTTTTCCTGACCTAATTGTCAGAAAAAGCCAGGATTGGCTAAGGGCGGATGCCCCATTTTTCCTGACCTGATTGTCATAAAAATCTAAGATTAGCTAAGGGCGGATGCCCCATTTTTCCTGACCTGATTGTCAGAAAAAGACAGGATTGGCTAAGGGCGGATGCCCTATTTTTCCTGACCTGATTGTCAGAAAAAGCCAGGATTGGCTAAGGGCGGATGTCCCATTTTTCTTGACCTGATTGTCAGAAAAAGCCAGGATTGTCTAAGGGCGGATGCCCCATTTTTATTGACCTGATTGTCAGAAAAAAAAAATAGGATTGGATAAGGGCGGATGCCCCATTTTTCCTGTTTTACCTGAGTATCGGAAAAAGCCAGGATGGGCTAAGGGCGTACGCCCCAATCTTCCTAACTTAATTGTCAGAAAAGCCAGGTTGGGCTAAACGGTGGATGCCTTCATCTATCTGCCGGTGCAACCTAGATCGACTAAAAGATTACTATGCGTGGCTAACAATGATTCTCGCCCAGAAAAAATTGCATTCATTACAAAATCAAGTCTGGAATTACATAATTGGGAAAAACTTACGCCTTCTTACAAACAAAAACTGGCGAGTTTAATGAAACATGCGAAACAAGAAAAGGGAATTCTCATGAAGATAACAGAAATCTGAGAAAACACCAAAAACAAAAAGCCTGAAAATCATCCATGGGATACCTATCTGCTCGCCCAGAGACAGATGCTGACGAACATGCCATAACTCACGCTCGGTTACATGAAGGCGCTGGCGATACCTATCTGCTCGCCCATAGACAGAGTGCGCCTCGCTGGCAGCAGAGGTCATCCGGCTTACCGATTTAACCAGGTCGGCTTTCTCCTCCTGTAGTTGACGAAGCTCAGCCCATTCTCGTTTGTAGTAGCATTTTTTCAGCCCTTTTCTCTCCAGAAGACGACACACTTGAGAAATTTTCTCTCGAAGAACAGAGATTTTATCAGTAAGCTTGAAGTTCTTAGCAAAAAGAGAGAGATTTTTTCTCTTCACAACATCAAGTTCTTCAAGAAAAGAGGAAGAAGCCATAACGAGAATGAAATGCATAAAACATAAATACACGTATATAAAGGATAGAAGGGCACGTGACAATGAGAATAATAGAACTAGGGTTTCCTTGAAACCAAGAAACCCTAAAAATAAAGTCATTAAACGACAAATTTAATTACAGACAGGAGTTGAATAAAGAGACAGAACAGCCACACAGGCGAAAGCAAACAGATCTGTCTAAACAACGTGCAGCACAAGCCAAGCTAAGCATAACTCTTGGCATCTAACTCTTCGGCAAGCTGGTCAACCGCATCCTCCGCCAAGGCCCCAGGAGATGCCCCTCCAGGCAGCTCACCCAGACCAGCGAAGGTTGGGGAGGGAGTAGATGTGGTTAAGGCAAGGACCAGGCCTTGGTCTGGTTGAGCCGCCTCTGGAACAATTGATGAAGCATTGAAGGAGGTGATAATGTGCCCGGAAAACTCATGGGCCTCGAGCCTATGCAGGCGGTCTTGCTCTGGTGAATAGCAGAAGGAGGTAGGCTAGGGTGGCTACTTCAGGGGCTCCGTGCGGTTAAAGGGGAGCGTGGGCTTTTCTTGGGCCCATTTGGCCTGAGCATCTAAAGCAAGGTGGTAATACACCTCAGCCTCTGGCGCAAGCAAATGGTAGAGCTGCTCGGATCCCAGGAAAGCTTGGTGGGTAACATCCCTAGTGAATTGAATCACCTTTAGCCCTTCATCGGAGTTAAAAAACTCCGTCCGCCATTCATCGCGTAACTTGGACACCGCCTCGTCTGCTAAGATTCCAGCTTCGGCCAGAGCTTCATCTCGCACTTCGGCCCTAGCTACCTCCAAGACTTTCTTCTCTGCCTTCTTCACTTTGGCCAACTCTTGCTCAACTTTCTTCAGCTTAGATCCCCTCTCCTTACACAGATTGTACAATCTCCTTTCCTTCTCCTGCAGTCTTTTGTGTTCTTTTGCCAGGTCCGCATTTATCAGGGCTCCCCTAGCCCTGGACACCAAGATAGATCTCTTGGACGCCGCCTAAAAGGGAAGAAGAGACTTAGCGAAATAAAAGGAAAAATGAGAAGAGAAAACGAGGGAAAGAAGTTTACCTTAGCCTCATCCTGGCACAAGGACTCAATGAGGTCAGGGTCAGACCACTTCTCCATGGCAGCCCTGTTCGCGCTCGAACATAGTCCCTGGATAAATTGAACTTCTAGTGAACCGGGGTAGTCCAAGACAGAGGCGTTTGTGAACCAGGTGTCATTCAGGGTGGTGACCTTAACCCCAGAGGTAGACGCCCTCTTCGTGCCAAAATGCGTCCTCTTCGTGATCCGTTCAATCCTCTCCCCCGAGTCCGAGGGAACGATCACTTCTACATCCGAGACAGGAAAGTCCCGGGAAGTGCCCGACCCGCTCGCCTCAGCTCGGGAAGGCTCCGCCACTGGGGCCCGTTATTCTGACCCTATTTCTGCCCTCTTTTGACGAGCAGCCATTATCCTGTGCATCATGTTTGCTAGAAAGAAAAGAGAATGGAGAGAAACAAGTCAGTCGAAACCACCATGAAATACAAGTCGAATTGAAATCCAAAATGGGTCAGGGCAGTAAAATGTTTCTTTACCAATCTCGAGGGTCAAAGGGCTGTTCTCCTCCCAGTCGTGGAAAAAGTCTATAAAGGAAGGGAGATGGGAGAGATGGAAAACATTCTCGTTTAAAGTGGAGATTATTCTTTGTATCCGAGGAGATCTGTTGTTTTGCATGTAATTGTTGTGTTTTTCTTTGTGTTTTTAGATAGATTTTTATATTGATTTTAGTAGTTTTGAGTCATTTTTCGGTAGGTTTTTAGGTCGTTTTTCTTGTTTTATTGTTTTTCGTGTTTCCTTTGATTTTATATTTAATTTGGTCAAATGGGTTCAATTAATTGGTGGTTTGGCATAATTCTTGGGTTTTTATGTTTAAAATTCCTAATTTTAAAGGTGGAGAAATTAAGGGCCAGAATACAAGCCAAAGCCGCGCCAAGACATGCCAAAATGAGCCAAAAACTAGCTCCAAAATGCCAAAACATTCTGGAATGGTCGTCAAGACATGCCTGGACGTGCCAAGACTCGCAAAACGAACATTGGCGCATGTTGGCCCGAGCCAAAGCGCGCCCGCGCGCAGCTGCCGAGTCCCACCCGCAAGCCTGCCGCATCCTACCGAGATCGCGCACAGCCAGCGCGCGCTAGCATTCGGCGCCTACCGAAGCCTGCTGAGTCCCGCCCGCATGCCTGCACGCAGCCCGCGTGCGCCAACCGACGCCAGCGCATGCCAGAGCGCACACTCGCCTAGCCCTGCCGAGGCTTGTCGGCCACGCCCGGCCATGCGCGCCTAGGCTCGGCCATTGCCTAGCCACCTCGAGTCGAATCGAGCCAAATCAAGCCCAGGGTCAAGCCAAGTGGCTAGGAAGGTCAACACGGGTCAATTTTTGTCAAACCCGGGAATTTCAAGCCTTTTTGGCTAATTTGGCCAAATTAAACCCAATTAAGCCTATTATAAATAGAACCTTACTCTCATTTTGTAAAGACACTTCGTCCCTACCCAAGCTTGGGTGTGGGATAATTTTTTCTCGCTAGATTTAATTTTCAAGCTTTTCCTTGGGTTTGTAAGTTCAAGAAGAATTCAAGTACTCCCTTGAATTTTTAATTTTGCTTTGTAACTTCATTCAAGCTTTGAAACTCTATTTTTAATTCAAGTAAGTTTCCTTTTATTTCCATGCTTGTTCTTCATTTTATGCCTTTTGTTTTAGCACTTGAATTCATGTTAGATCTTAAGAATTGTCTATGGAATCTAGATGAGTGACACATCTAAATCATAGACCGGGTCTTGGATCGTCTTTATTTTGAATTTTTCACATGCTTTATTTGCAATTTAATTTTCATGCTTTGTTTCGTGCTTAATCTTAGATCTACATTTTGTTGCTTGTTATTTTTCGTACAGATTTAAACTTTAATGTCAATTTTCATTGCTCTTTCTATTCATGCTTTCGGTTTTTGCTAATTTGCCTCATTTGAGTTTTTATGCATAGTTGTACCTTGTGATTGCATGCTTGTACTTTGTGAAACAATGCTTGTTTTTGCTTGTATTCTTTATTTCTTTGCATTTTCATATTGAGGCATACGAGGGCATCCAACCAACTTGCAATTTCAATTTCTAGTGTAGTTTAGTTAGTTTATTTGCTTTATTTTCATTTTCCTTTTGTTTTTAAAAGCTTGAAACACTTTGAATCCTTCAATTGAATCGAATTCCGATAATATCAAGACATGAACCCGTTGATAAACTTTCAACACCACTAAAACTACTCTAACCAAATGGCGCCGTTGCGACTCGGCTTGGTTAAAGCTTTTGATTTTATTGTAGTTTCATTGTGTTTTTAGCTTGCTTTGTTATTTGACATTTTTGTTAATTATGTTAGGTACTTCTAGCTTTGGTGGATATATTCCCGACATGGGAGGGCATGGTGCAAACCATGTCAGGAATGGAATGATGTATAATGGCCTTGGCAACGTGGGAGGGCATGGTGCAAACCACGTTGCTAATGGTGGTTTCGGTTATGGGCAACCCGGTATGGGAGGGCATGGTGCAAACCATGTCGGGTTTAATGGTTTCTCGGGCGTGAATGGTTCCTTGGGTGGTTATGGAGCTCCAAGTTCCTATCCGAACATGCAAGCTCTGTTTTCATATACGAATGTGCAAGCCCCGAATTCTGGCCCGTTGGCTATGGTGCTCAACAAAATTATCTGAATATGCTGAGCCCGAATCCCGGCCCATATGGAGCCCCACCTGGTTATAATTTCAATCCGATGACGAATATGACTCTGAGTGGAAATGCGAGTGGTGGAAATTCGAGTTCTGGACCGTATGGCGATTCTCGTCCTCTCGATGCTTATGATTATTTTGTAGGTTTGATCTCTGATGCAACCCCCGTCCGCACTATGGGAGACTTTAATAGACCCTTTGTGGGGACGTTTAATCCTCCCGAGCCAATTTCCTCACAAGCGACGTATTCTAAGGCAAGCAAGGCTTTAACCTCTAAGGATCTTGAGGCTTACGAGTTGTTTGGAGGTCTGAGCTCCGTTGTCGCAAGTGGCCCCCCCATCCGCACTTTGAGAGATATTAATAGACCCTTTGTGGGGGGTTTACTTGAAGAGCCATAATATCCTCCACCATCACATGCTCATGAGGTGTTTCCACCCTTATCATCTACGGAGATTGAGTTGATTACAAAAATAGCGATGTTGAAGGCTCAAATCGCTCAAATGTCTTGCCCGAGCCCGATTCCTCCTTTTGTGGGACCGGGTTGTACTACTCCTTATTTTGATCCACCGCCGACTCACAATCCTCTTGTTCCTTATCACGTGTGCCCACTTGTCCCGATGAATGATCCCATCCCACCCTACGATCCAAATTTCTTGTTCTTGAGTCGATAATTACCAAGTCCATCTCCACCTACTCTTCTGGTCACGTTCCTTGATAAGTGTGGGGTAGTTGATTCGGTTGTCTCACCAACGGAGGAGGCCGGGGTTTCGATTCTGAGTATTTTTACTCCTCTTGACCCCTTACCTTTTACTTCAAAACAATCTTGCGAAGAGTGGGTGTATATGGACTTCATCAAGGCCACGGTCGAACGAGTTTATTTAGAGGATATGAGCGTTGAGGAAGATATTGTCTGGGATGTCAATATTGAGGATCGTTTTGAGGATGACGAGCCCCTTTTTCTTGATGACGAGCCCCTTGTTCTTGATGATGAGCCCCTTGTTCTTAACGATGAGTCCGTTGTGCCTCTATGTACCCAAGACTTGTGTGATGAAGTTTGTTTATGGGTCATTGAGGGCAACAATGACTTTTTAGAGGGGGAGGTGGGGGTTATTGATGGTAAGATTGAAAAAATTGACGATTATCTTGAGGAGGAAGAGGAGAGCAAGTCGATTATTATCCTTGAAAACTCGCATCGAGAGGAAAAGGAGAAGAGGATGGTTGAAGGGTTTACAATTCTTAAGGGCGCTATTGATTGGATACCGGGAGTGGTTGAGGGAGTTAGTTCTTTGAATTCGAGTCTTGAAGATATAGTGAGAGCCGGGATGTGGAGGTTGTTATTAGAGGGCTTGATGTTTGTGATGTCCAAAAGAGAGTGGGTGAAGCCCATTGACTTAGTGCCCAAGACGAGTGGCTTGTAGTTCTTGAGGATGAAAAATGAGGGTTGTTGGCCACGAGGGCTTCAACGGGTTGGAGGACATTGATCGATTTTAAGAAGTTAAATGTGTCTACCAAGAGAGATCTTTTCCCTCCCCGTTTATCAATCGAAGGTTGGAAGATTTATCCGGATAATGTTCCTTTTGTTTTCTTGACGAGTCATCGCGGGACTTCAAAACCACCATCCCACCCAAAGACCGATCCAAGATGAGCTTCAATTGCCCGTTTGGAACGTTTGATTTTTTGCGGATCTTATTTGAGCTATGCAATGCGCCAAGGACGTTCCAAAGAGTGGATCCTCCCGAAAAGGAGGATATTGTTTTGGTGGACCCTCCCGTGATCTTTCCACCTTGACCAAAAGGGAGTACGTCGAGCTAATGACGTAAAACAAGCTCTTCTTGGGAGGCAACCCAAGTTCTTCTCGTTTATTTCTTTTATTTTCTTTCTTCTTAAAAAGAAAATCCAAAAACATTTGAAAATTTGAAAAACAAAAAAAAATATTTTGTTGAGATTCGTGTACATATTTTCTTGAGTTTTTTTAATTTCGTGTGACTTTCCTGTATAGTGTGTTATTTTTCGACTTCAACTTTGGGCGATTGGATAAGTGAGTAGCGTTCATGAAGCCGAGAAGCCATGCTCGATTTTTGCTTGGATTGCTTAGATGCCTAGGTGGACCCCATCGAGCTCGTCAAAAACTCGCTCGGTTAAGGAAGTTTCTATTTCCCCTCCTTTTACTTGGTTTTCATTAAAATGCGGGCAATGCATGTTTAAGTGTGGTGTGAGTAGGTGGTTAGGGTCCCGATTTTTCTCAAGCATGATTTGTTGTTCTTAACTCGAGCCTTGGCGAAGTGACGCATTCTTGGCGAAGTGACGCTTACTATTTTCGCATTTATATGGTTGAGTTGATTTTTATGTTGTTTGTGTCTTTATTATATTGTTGAACAACTCCACGTGCTTGGAAGTTTGAATAGTTTACTTGTCGGGTTTTTGCATGTTTATGACCTCTTGTGTGAGGGGTTGAATTTTTGTGTTTCGTCCAAACCCGCCTATAATATATATATAATCAACATTTTCTCATGAAAAGATTGCAAAGATCTAAAAGCTCTTTTGATTTTGCTCCCGAATTCGGTGCATACTAGTGAGTAGCCTTGTGTGATTTATCGGCTTACTTGCATTTTTATGGAAATTTCATTGAGGAGGTTTGACTTTGCTCGTCTCTGGGGAAACCGCTAAAAAAAGATTGAACATGTGGGAGGATCCGAACAAATTCTKCTTTCATTTCCCCTGTATGGAGCACTGAGTTACTTACGTTACGGTCTTCAGCAGGTAGGCTGCACTCTAGGCGGCTAGGAAGGCTCGCTAGACCAGCAGCCAGACCAAGAATGAATGTGTAATGATGGTGATTCCACACCGGGCTCAATAAATAATTGAATGTAAAAAGGGGATCCTAAACAAAAAAATGGACGTCACTGTCACTTTTGGACACATGCTGATTGAGTTTGAAAATGACCTCGAGGCACGTATATCACCCTTGTTCCGGCCATATATATATATATAAGCTACTTAAAACTCCCAAATTAGCCCCTTGAGCCTTTATCCCGTTTCTTGTTAGTCGAGCTCAATTTTAGCTCTTGTATCTTCGTAATTTGTGAAGTGGGAGAGTTTATTGTTAGTTGACGAGAGATGTGTGGGAAATAAATTATGGGTTTCGGGTTTTGAGTTGCTTATAAAAAATAAATAAATAAATAAATAAATAAAAGTCCAACACAAATCACGAAAAGTGATAAAGCGTGCGTTCAAGCGAAAAGCCTAATTCAAAAAGGGCTAAGTTTAGCAAAAAGAAGCGAATTCAAAAATCTTCTAAGTGTTGTGAAATAAAGTCAGAAACGCGTGTGAGAATACGAAAGGGTTTCAAATGAGAGTTTGGTGAATTGGGAAAGGTGAAGCAATTATAACCTTCGGGTTCTTGAAGTTAGAATTTTGTGTGTTATTGATCACGTTTGATCGTGTGTTAGCCATTATATCCATATATTCCACACCTTACCAAAGAGTCAACATTACAACCCGAAATAAAGACATCCTTCGATTCTTGTTTGGTCATGTACAATGGGTAATTTTGAGTTTCCAATTTGTGAAGTCTTGTCGAGGTGCATGCATTGTCTGACTCGAGCGTATACACGTCCCATATAACAAACACTTGAGCGAATTGAGCGAACACCCTCAAAATTCCATTTGTGAGGAAGTCATCGATTTGTTTTTTACTTGAGAAAGAGTAATACGAGCAATGCTTGACGATAACGAGTTTATGTTGACACTTTCATCATATAAATAAGGATAAGCACAAGGATTTTTCTTTTTACACAATGTTCATTGCATGTACACTCTCGATTCTTTTCATTGTTCAAGGACGAACAAACCGATAAGTGTGGGGTAGTTGTTTTGCATGTAATTGTTGTGTTTTGTTTTTTTTTGTGTTTTTAGATAGATTCTTATATTGATTTTAGTAGTTTTGAGTCGTTTTTCGTTAGATTTTTAGGTCGTTTTTCTTGTTTTTATTGTTTTTCGCGTTTCTTTTGATTTTATATTTAATTTGGTTAAATGAGTTCAATTAATTGGTGGTTTGGCATAATTCTTGGATTTTTATATTTAAAATTCCTAATTTTAATGGTGGAGAAATTGAGGGCAATAATATAAGACAAGCCAAGCCAAGACATGCCAAAATGAGCCAAAAACTAGCTCCAAAATTCCAAAACATTGTAGAATGGTCGCCAAGACATGCCTGGACGTGCCAAGACTCGCCAAACGAACCTTGGCGCAAGTTGGCCCGAGCCAAGGTGCGCCCGCGCGCAGCTTCTGAGCAACTGCAGAGCGCTGCCGAGCAGCTGCCGAGTCCCGCCCGCAAGCCTGCTGCATCCTGCCGAGTCCCACCCGTATGCCCGCACGCATCCAGTGCGCGCCAACCGACGCCAGCGCGCGCACTCGCCTAGCCCTGCCGAGGCCTGTCACCCATGCTCGGCCATGCGCGCCTAGACTCGGCCATTGTCGAGCCACCTCGAGTCGAATCGAGCCAAATCAAGCCCAGGGTCGAGCCAAGTGGCTAAGAAGGTCAACAAGGGTCAATTTTGGTCAAACCCAGGAATTTGAAGCCTTTTTGGCTAATTTGGCCCAATTAAGCCTATTATAAATAGAACCTTACTCTCATTTCGTAAAGACACCTCCTCCCAACCCAAACTTGGGTTTGGGATAATTCTCTCTCTCTAGATTTAATTTTCAAGATTTTCCTTGGGTTTGTAACATTAAGAAGAATTCAAGTACTCCCTTGAATTTTTAATTTTGCTTTGTAACTTCATTCAAGCTTTGGAACTCTATTTTTAATTCAAGTAAGTTTCCTTTCATTTCCATACTTGTTCTTCATTTTATGCCTTTTGTCTTATCACCTTGAATTCATGTTAAATTTTAAGAATTATCTATGGAATCTACATGAGTGACACATCTAGATCATAGATCGGGTTTTGAATCGTCTTGATTTTAAATTTTTCACATGCTTTATTTGCAATTTAATTTTCATGCTTAATCTTAGATCTACACTTTGTTGCTTTTTATTTTCCGTAAAGATTTAATCTTTGACGTCAATTTTCATTGCTCTTTCTATTCATGCTTTCGATTTTTGCTAATTTGCCTCATTTGAGTTTTTATGCATAGTTGTACCTTGTTCTTGCATACTTGTACTTGGTGAAACAATGCTTGTTTTTGCTTGTATTCTTTATTGCTTTGCATTTTCATATTGAGGCATAAGACCGAGGCATCTGACCAACTTGTAATTTCAATTTCTAGTGTAGTTTAGTTAGTTTATTTGCTTTATTTTTATTTTCCTTTTATTTTTCAAAGATTGAAACACTTTGAATCCTTCGATTGAATCGAATTCTGATAATATCAATCCATGAACCCATTGATATACTTTCAACACCACTAAAAATACTCTAACATCTGTCCCCTATGGATACGTGCGGTTGAGTAGGCAGCTGCTCGATGGACTGAGGAGGGAAGCCCTAATCCCCTGAACAGTCACAAAGAAGAACTTCTTCCTCCAGGCCTTGTTGGAGGAAGGGATGCCGGCAAGAAAGCGAACATCGGCTCTGGCACATAAGTAAAAATAGCCAGGAGAGGAGCTCGTGACCTGGAAGAGCTGGAAGAAAGTCTGGGCTGTGGGATCCAGACCAGCATATCGCATGGCCAGGTTATAACTTATAATAATCCTAAAGGAGTTGGGGACAAATTGATGAACCGGGATTTTGTACAACCAGGATATCTCTAATATCAGTGGGTTCACCGGAAGGCGCAAACCCACCTGGAATTGGTCAACGAAGAAAGTTAGGTGGTCGGCCGGCGCCTGATACGCCATTACACTGCCACTGGAGTTAACCAATTTGAACTCCTCCGGAAATTGATATTTATATCTCAGATTTTCTACCGTTCTATCATTTAGGATGGAACAGATGTATGGCTGTCCGGGAATATAAGGGGGATACTCGAAAGACGACGGCGATGAAGGAGCTGACGCTGCCGGAGAAGAATTTGCAAAAAGGGAATCGATAGAAAAGAAGATGATGGCGTTGACATTATTAGAAAATAAGAAGAATCGGAAAAGTACCTGGGGGAGAATGATGAACTTGAAGAGGATACTGATTCGTTGTTTCGGAGAAAAAAGAATAGAGCAGGAGAAGACAGTGTAGTTCCTAGTTTTTGTTTCTTTTCTTATTTTTTCTTAATCCTTCAGCACTTATTCTTGGTTATAGTTTGCCTGGAACTCGTTGATCCAAGCGACAAATTTATCAGACATTTGTACGATATTCTAAATTTAGCCCTAGACCGTGGCATTACAAGGAGCTTTTTGAATATCTTAAGTGCCATAAGGCCAGGCTGAGAGTTCTTGTCCATGGAGCGAACATCAGACTGACTGTCTTGGGTAAGTCTTCTTCTTGAACTAATTCTAGTTTTGGGGTAGGTCCACGCGGATGAGGTATGCTGCTCTCCCTCACTCTTTTAAAACTCTATAAATGATTTCATTCCCTTATTTGAGGTTGGCCTAACGAGGTTGGTTCCTCGCCCTTTTTTTGGTCAACATTTTTGGTCAGCTCCTCACAATTGAAATATTATTTATGCTTTAGCTTAGCTGTTCTCATATTGTATTCTCCTCTTTTATAGTATTTCATCCTTACTCAGACCAAAAAATGTTGATCGCCGCACTTGAGCAAGCAAATAAATTTCTAGCTCAGGTTAGGGGTGGTGGGACTAGCAAGAAGAGGAAGTCGACCCAGTTTTAGGGAGTGCTCCCATCCTCTGACTTGGAGCTGACTTTGGCTCCTACTGTTGGTGAAGGTAGTTCTCGTGGGCAGACCCTCAACATTGATCCTGAATCAGAGTTGTATTTGGAGTTCTCATCCTCAGCCTACTCTTGGTGACCTTATATTTCCATTAGCATATGTCTCGTACCAAGGGGACTCATCCTCATAAAACTCTACTTCCACCGAGATCGGCGAATGTGCTTGGGCATCGAACTTATATAATTTGGTTTTCGATCATTCCAGAAGTGTGAGTTTATCAAGATGGATTTCTTCTAAGCTATGGGTTCCATGGTATTGTTGCATCAAAACTTCTCAAAACTCCAAAGGGTTCAGGTTCGGCTCAAGAATGATTATCAAGCTCTTCAATGAAGCCATGCCTCATGCACTGAACTTGTTCTCGACTATGATCAATAGATGGAGAGAGTTAAAATGTTTGATCAATCTCTAGATGAGCCTATGGGCGGAACTAAATGAGCACTTAATTAGCTGAATGTGTTAAAGGTTAAACATGCTGAGATCATGGAAATCCATGCTTAGTAAGTCAATATGGCCATCTAGAAATGGAAAATCATTGGAGTTGAGATTGAAGAGGCCGATACCATGTATCCATTGATGAGTGATGCGCATTTGTACACCATGCAAGTGGCTCTCCAAATGTTGAAAGATAGTGTGGTGCCTCAGTTTTGGTGTTTGAAGTGCATATTGTGGAGAAGATGACTGAGTAAGGAATGGATGATCTCATAGGAGAAGACATGGATGGTTTGAATCTTGAGGCCGAGAAATATGGTAGTGTGAACCAGGCTAGGGGTGGTGATTGGTTGGCTTTGTCACAATTTTATGATCGGCTCGTCACATTAGAGCGGCCGAGTCGTATTTTGAATGTTTTGATCGAACCATCACATTAGAGCACCCATATTTTTTGAATTAACTTATTATGTGGTTTTTATTGAGATCGGCATAGATTGTATCTGATTGCTTTTGTTTTTTGTCATTTAAGTTGCATCGATTTTAACCTTTTGCACAATAAGCTTTCAGGTCGGCTGAGTAGCTCAACCTATATATATATATATATATATATATATATATTAGTGCCTTGATAAGTCTTATCATTTAAAAAAAAATTGGAAGCCGACCTGACTACAGGTTGGGGCCAGCCTGTTTTGGTCGGCTGTACGTAGCTTGACTTTTTTTACTTAGAATTCTTCTAAGTTTCTTGAGTGGCTTATTGCCTTAGGACATTTAGTTTTTTGTTTCTTAGGATTTTCCAAGGTGCGTTGAGTTGGCTTATTCTCCTTTAAAAACTTAATTTTGGAAGTGGCCCCTTACGAAATGAAGTCGCGCCCCCATTTTAATACAAGATTTTTTCAATGTACCAGAGTTGGCTTATTTCATTTGAAGATTTTGTCCTAAGTTGCATAGAGTTTTTTATGGTGCCTTGGGTTGGCTTATCTCCCTTGATAAACTTAGTTTCGGAGTAAACTCCTTATGATGAGGTCGGCCCCTTGTTTAAGGTCGGCTTCTCACTCCCATGTTTTATTTGTTCGACCTCATCTTATGGTTGACCTAACTGGTCAACTTTCAGGATTAATAGGACATTTTGCTTTATTTTAACTAGCTATTTAAATGACATGACAAAAAGATATTAATAATATTTTTTAGGTACTCAACATTCCATGGATATGGAAATTTTTTCCCATCTAAGTATTCTAGGTGATATGCGCCAGTTTGAAGGGTCGAAGACTCTGAATGGTCCTTCCCACTTTGGTCTAAGAGGCCCCTACTTTGGTCTAAATACACGCTTGAGGTCTAGGTCATTCGAGTTTGAAGAAATTTTGATTCTAACTTTTTGCACTTACTTTTTTTAGAAATATATCCGCAAGAGAACGAAGCGATCGTAAGTAGCAAGCTTGACTCGAGTCGAATCTCTCGAGGAATGCAATCAAAATAAAAATATTCATATTAACACAACTTAACTAAAGACGCAATCAGTGAGTGTTGGTTATTATTTTAGAAAACAAGAGAAAAATAACTAATACAACTTGAAGATAAATGTAACAATCTATCAACACATTAACATAAATCATGAATGGTCTAATAGTGTGAGAATGGGACACCACAAGGAATGAAAATAAAACATGTAGGCAAATCGAAAGTGTTCGATAATCAAATTAAAATCAAATAGGAATTATCAAATTACATATGTTCTAACTACACCAAGAGAATAAAAATCTTGATTTGAAAGCATGAACATGACTATGGAATCCACTAATCCTTCATTAACAATTTCAACATCAAACTCAAAAATTAAACCAAAATCAATGCACAAGAAACCAACAAATTCCAAGAAATTATTAAAAAGAAAAAGAAAAAATGCAAGTAATCGAGAATTGAAATTACCCAAACAAATCAAAATCATTAACACCAAAAGACAATGAGAAATCCCACGCGAGCTAGTTTTCAAAACCCAAATTATCATCGTCTTAAAATTAAGAAAGCAAGCTAGGTTTCTTCTAAATTAAAATTTTTGAAAGGGATGAACAAGATACATGAAGGTAAGCTTTCTAGGTCAGAATTAGGCAAGTGTGCAGGTATATTCACAGTTGAAAAGTGTTGCTTCTTAAATAGTGTGAGTCGAGGAGGGCACCATGGTAAATTTACCCAGAAATGACCAATTGTCGATTGACGATATCCTTATCATCGATCATGTGTCGATCTATAATGGTGGTCGACGGTGAGGAGTAGTGGCCTGTCAATTCTACGTCCATGAATCATGTCAATCGATGATGGTGTGGAGTCCTCGGTAGGTCGATCAACTCATGCTATCGAAGTGGGAGGTAGGGTGCATCGATGTCACGTCAAAGTATCTCATCGATCTATGATTGTAGGTATTCTTCGGTAGGTCGATTCACTCAATTTGTCGATGTGTCCGGGAGATGCAAGTCGGTGATACATCGATCGATGGGTATGTTTTGCGAACTTGTGTCATGTTTTCACCGATTGGATCTGATTGCGACTTTCGGGAATGCGCTTGGCTCCGCTCGATTGACTATAAAGATAAGAAAACCAAATTAAAATAAATATTTACAAAATATACGAGAAAAGTACTAAAATGATAAGAAAAAGTCAACACAAGCTACGAAAAAGCGGAAAAAGAAAAATGAGAGAAAACTCGACCCAAAACCTAATACAAAACACAAAACAAAACACGAAAACAAACAAAATACACACAAAAATATGAACAAAGTAGTCCTTTCTTTCACTTTCGAGTTTTAATAGCATTCACTTGTTTGCTTATATATTGCATTTTTCATCTTCACGTTTAATCTTCATTTTCATATAAAAAGATGAGCTCGTCTCGATATGCCATTCTTTTCTTCTTCAAAAATATATTATAGATGGTGTGCCAATATCAACCGCTATAGTAGCTTTTACCCAGAGGCGGGGGAAAAGGGAGTTTTATCGGTAGATGAGTAATGAGTTGCCCAGTATGACCATAAAACACCGGGTAAATCTTTTGCAAAATTGCCTTTTAGGTACTCCAACCTCTTTTTTAGTATATACTTGAGGATCTTGTTGACCGCTTCCACTTTCCCATTTGATTGGGAATTATCTTGAACCTCTTACCGAGAAGTTATTTTTGATGTTTTGTTCCCCGCAAATTGACTTGAACATCTTACTGTCGAATTGTTTGATATTGTCTAACACTATGGAAAGTGGCACGCCAAATCTACATATGATTGACTTCCAAATGAAGTTGATGATTTTCTAATTAGTTATGGTTGATAACGGCTTGGATTCTGGCTATTTGCTAAAGTACTCCACCGTGAACATTGTATTTGACTCCCCCTTTGACTTATGGGAGTGGGCAAACCAGAACAATTCCACATTTTTCAAAAGGGCATGGTGAATAGATTGAGTTGAGGGACTCGGCTGGAGAGTTGGTTTGAGGTGAAAATATTTGACACTTCTCACACTTTCTGACCTTCTCTATAGCATCTTTTTTCAAGTTCAGCTAATAGTGTCTTTTTCGGATGATCTTGTAGGCCAACGATTGTCCTCCAACATGATTCCAAAAATTCCTTCATGTACTTCTCTCAATGCGTACTCAGTGTCCTGTTCATCGAAGCACCTTAGTAGGGGCACAAAGTATGCTCTCTTATAAGGTAACCCATTAACTATGGTGAATCGAACTAACTTTTTCTGAATTGACCGAGCTTCAGTTTGATCATCAGTGAGTATGCTCGCTTTAAGATGGAGTAATATAGGTTTCATCCAACCAGTTTTTCCATCTTGGCTTGACATGTTGAGCAAATGGTCAAGGCGCCAAGTGTTTTCTTTGAGTGGTGACTAACTGTTACTATGTCTAACTCCTCAATACTCAAACTTGATCCTATCTTGGACAAATAGTCGGATAAAACATTGTCACTTTGAGGTATATGGAATATTTCAATTTTGAACTCGGCAAGACATGTAATGGTGAGTTGTAGGTATAAATCCATCCTAGGCTCTTTAGGCTCATATTCTCCCTTGATTTGGTTTACCGCTAATTGAGAATCACTATGGATCTTCAAATTATTATTACCATTGAGGTCGTCCTTTCTAAATCGGCCAAGAGAGCTTCATTATTTATTAAAGAGAACTTGAAATGGACATCCGAGCAAAATAGTTTTTTTTAGAGCTTACCATCACTATTCCAGCTCTTGCTCAGTTGGTCGTTGATGACCCATCCGTGTACATGTGCCACTTCGGTCTCAGCTGGTATTCATTCGACTGCTACGGTGAACTTGCCTATAAGTTGTCCATGGCATAACCTTTGATCATAGTTAGTTCATAGCTTATAAGGAATAATCCTATGTCAACGACCTATTTTTTCATTCTTCCCGGCATGTCGGTATGGTGCATAACTTACTTTTGTGTGAAGCTTGTCAAAACTATGATCGAGTATTCTAAGGAATATGGGCATAACTTGTAGGAGGAAATTATTGATGGTCGACTTAACCTAGAAGACCACATAAGAATAAAAATATCACGTGACTAAGTCTGTGTCTATATGCTGGTCGAGCAAGCAAAAGAGAAGTGAGTCAAACCAGAAATCCTGATCAGGAAGAGGCAACAAAATGTTAAACCATCTGATACTTTCACGGTTTAGTCGCTGATCACTAACGGAGATCGCCACTTAAGCTATCAAGCCATTGCCCAATGAATGACGGGTCAACACACCTATAATGTCGCACCTCTGGTTCCTAGGATGCCGCACCCCACCTAGGTTATCGAGCCATTACCCATTGAATGACCGATCAATACGCCTGAATTGATGCACCCCTGACGCCTAGGCTATAGATCCCAACGCATTGGCTGCTGAGCCCTTGAATTAGAATACATACGGCTGACCAGGTCTCCAGTTACAAATGCGTAATCACACAACCCATCGCCAACTACGCACCGACTAAAGCACGGCAAACCGACTGAATTGGACACATGGTGGCTAACCAAAACACACGCCACACATGAACAGGCCATGCATGGCGTGAATCGGCTGACCTGGTCATGTGTTGGACGACCAGAACATGCACCATGAATGAACCGACCATGCATGGTATGAACTGCCCGATCTGGACAGGTAGTGGCTGGCCAGAACACGTGTCATGCATGACATAAATTGGCCAACCTAGACATATGGTGGCTGACTAGAACACGCGTCGTGCATGAACTGGCCATGCATGGCACTAAACGACTGATCTGGACACATAGTGGCTGGCCAAAACATGTGCTATGGCACGAATTGGCCATGCATGGCGCGAACCAGCCGACCTGAATGTGTGGTGGATGACTAGAAAAAATTTCATGCATGAAAGGGCCATACATGCCATGGATCGGCCGACCTGAATGCATAATGGTTGACCAGAACATGAGCCATGCATGAATCGGCCATGTATGGTGCGAACCAAATGACCAGGACAAGTTTTGGCCAACCAAAGATCTGAATCTTGATAGATATCCACAACTTAGCGCATCACCGACATGTCTTGACATGGTCAGCTCGGCCAGGCGCTTGGGGTATGACCAAATCAAACCCGCCACACGTCACCATTCGAAGAGAGGCATGAAGGGAAAATAAATGACCCAGCTGAGCTTATCTAGCAACGAGGTAAGAATGGCTCCTCATCGATGCTAGATGAGAACGGTTGTAAGGCAGTGGAAAATGCGTAATCAGGGTTATGACATTAGTTAACCTTGGTTCGTAAATACCTAGTAACTAATGAAATAGCGATGCGTGTTTTATTAGGGTTAGGGTTTTACTTAAGTTTTCCCCAAAGAATGTCAGTGGACAATGAGGTGGTAACACGTCTCCTATTAGGGTTTTAAGGGAAAACTATAAATAGCCTCTCCAAGAGAGGAAGAAGGGATCCAGGTTTTTAGAGAGAAAACATATAGAGAGTTTCGAAGAGAGCTTGTAATCTCAAGAGTTTTATGATTGTATACGGATCCACTTAAGGCCGATCCATACCAAAAATGGAATAAAATATCTAAGTACTTTATCCTTCTTTTTTGCGTATTTCTCTTACCTGATCTACTTATTTTCATTAACAATTTGATTGATCCACTTTTAGCTTAAATAGAAAAAGGGAATAAGATAGTTTTTTCCATTGGAGAATATCTTATCTCGGCATCATGCATAACATGACTTACATAGTATATTGGGTGTTATCTAAGCTCATCGATCCGAATAATTGCAAATTTAAAGGCAATAGTTGAGACCGCCATGTACAAATATAATGACTCTTCCTTTACCATTTTTTGTAAGGTTGGCATGCTGGCCATGAATTTTCTTTATCTCCTCAAAAGCTATTTATCATTCCGGTATACACTCAAAGTTTTTTTTTCTCCTTGACCGCTTCGAAGAAAGGCCTGCACTTGTTGGTCAACCTGGACACAAAACGATTTAAGGTGGCCATTTTACTAGTAAGACTTTGTACTTATTTTACACTTCGGGGAGGCTCTAGTTTGGTTATGAACTTGAACTTTTTTGGGTCAGTGCCTCTTTGGCTTACCATGTAACCTAAGAACTTTCCGAATCCTACCCCAAAAGAGCAGTGTTTTGGGCAAAACATCATTTAGTAAACACGGAAAATCAATAACATTTATTAAGATCCTCAATGTGATCAACAGAGTACAACAATTTAACAAGTATATCGCCATCACAAACTTCCATGGTTTTTCTTATCAAACTATAAAACATCTTATTAACTTATTTCTAGTAGGTCGCTTCGACATTCTTTAGGCCAAAGGGCATCATAGTGTAGCAATAGAGTCCTCTTATCGAGTAGAACGAGGTATGCTCTTCATCATTTGAGTGTATGGGAATCTGGTTTTGTTCGGAATATGCATCCATGAAGCTCATCATCTCATGCTCGATAGTAAGCCATATTCAATATGTGGGAGTGGATAAATATCTTTTGGGCATGCCTTGTTCAAATCGGGAAAATTGATATATAGGGGCCATTAAGTGGTCTACTTTTTGATGAGCACCAGAACTAGACCGGGTATTTTACTTCTTGATTGGGATTATTATCTAATAACTTAACCATTTCTAGCTCAATTGCTTTGTATCTATCTAGGCTGAGCTCCTTCTTTTCTGAATGACAGGCCTTAACTTCTTTTCAATTATGAGATTATGACATGTGTGTTCAGGGACGATGCATTGCATGTAAGCATGTGTCCAAGCAAAGGCGTTTTGATTGGCTTTTATAAAGCTTATTAGTTCGGTTCTAATCGACTCTTCTAGGTTATGGCTAATCGGGATTTGCTTGTTTAGATATAGCTCGTCCGTGAGAACCCAGTCTAACTTTTAGACCAACTCAACATGTGTTGCTTTTCTCTTAAAGTTCATTTTCTAAGGATTGAACTCGTCCTCATTAATCATCAGCTCTTTTCCAAGTCTGCAAATCCAAATTTTGTCTAGGTTCTATTTTCCCCTTGGTTCTTTCCATGGTCGGTGCCCTCTATCTCTCTCCATACATTCATCTTCTAGCTCGGCTTCTCTTATATTGGCTTCACTCTTATTTCTTGTTTCAGCTACTTGTTCCTTTTCTAGGAGTGGCCCCTTGTTCTTTTTCAGCTTGGCCTATATCACGAAATTTTTATGGATCGACTCATTGTTCAACTCTCTCTCAATCAATTCAGCTTCTAGTAGTTCACTTCCTTGTCTAGATCTAGGCTCAACTCCCTTTCTCATGACAATGTTTTAAAATTGGCTCATAATACTCATCACTTTTTAGATGTCCAACCAGCTCTCACTTTCTTTGACTAGTTCAACCATGTTTATCTGTCTCAGTCTGATAGACCGGTTGCATTCTTGAGATGCCATCTAATCCCTATGATGTTTGCATTCTCCAAGTAGTCCCGAAAACATGATTGAGTAGTGCTAGAATGACATTGCTACTTTGAGTTAGTATTAGATCGACCTTCCAACCAGAGCATTGTAGTCACTAGGAGAGTCAATCTCTTTAAACATTATGCGGATAGTTTTTTCTTCTTCTCCCATATCAAATGTAACAAATAGGCCAACATGAAATAGAGCTTACATACAATCACCACTTACTCCCTTAGTTCAATCATTGCACGGTGATGTAACAAAAAAAAAAGACTTACTAAGAAAGAGGTCGGATCGCCTCGAATTGACTTCTTGAACACGAACGACCTGCACAAAACCTACATGACGGGTAGCCCCGCCATGGTCACTCCGACGCTCAAGTCAGTAACCTTATAAATCTTGTGAAAATGAGATCAATGACAATAGTTCAACGTAGCCTATAAATGTATGCGTTCCCTCATGATGATATTGTTAAAGTCGGAGTTGAAGTTGAAATTATGAAATAAGAGTCTGAATCCCCTATTTATAAGATTATTTAGACTAACCCACCATCCAATAAGATTTCGTCCCAATATGGGATTAAGTCTCCTTATCCTAATCAATCTCCATAATTAGAAAATATTCTCATAATAAGATTCTTACTTCCTATAATTCCATAATAGCAATATAATTATAATATTACTATAAAACATTATTACCATAAAAATAAGAACCTCGTATGCTAGAATCTAGAACATTCTACCTCATTCTTTACCTTCTTATCATATTAGCAACCTGTCGGAGCCCATTTACCTTATTATCCGACCTGTTTATTAACTTTATTACCATGCATGGCTGAACCAAATTTTGATGTTGGGCCAGCCATGTGCATATAACCTCGTAATCATTTCCGACCTAAACAAGCGCCAGGCCAACCATATCCATTTAAATGGAATTATAGACCATAACCATGTAGGACGAACCAAATAAACTTTATCAAACCAAGTAGACTATATCAAATGAACCATATCAAAAAAAACAACTCATATAAGCCAAATAAACCCATATAAACCAATTAAAGCATATTAAGCTGAATAAATCATATTAAGCCAAATAAATCAAATAAATCATTCTGAACCTAATAAACCATTAAACCAAATAAACCCAAATAAACTAAAACCCCAGCTAAGCCATATAAACCATACAAACCAAATAAACCATCTAAAACCATATTAACCAAATAAACCATCCAAAACCATATTAACCAAATAAATT
>BMAC01000912.1:261743-293854 GCA_014905375.1 Phtheirospermum japonicum | reverse complement strand
CCAAATCACCCAAATAATTAATACTAAAACCCCCTTTTGTGACCTATATCAAATTTTCATGTACTATCGCCAAATCACCCAAATAATTAATACTATGTGATCTAATCATGGTTGTACCCATATAAAGCCGAAATCCCATTTTGTTCGATTTTCAAAATAATAATAATTACTCTTAGTTGGGTTTAATATGAAGAGTTGTTTAAAACTTATCTTGGGTTTTGTATATCTTTGATAAGGATTTCAATATTACATAGAAGAATAATTCTCATGTCCTTCGCTCAATAACTCGATGTCACTCGTATTCTCATAGAAGGCGCCACTCGTTTTCAATATTAATTTAATAGATGTTCAAGGTAATCCAAGACCCCCAATCCTAAATGGAGAGAACTACTCTCTCTGGAAACAAAGGATGCGGTGGCATATTAAAAATATCGATGAACGAGCTTGGAGATCCATCCTTGTTGGATGGGAGAAACCTCGTGTTGTTACTGATGGTGATGGTGACTTCGTATTCAAGAGAGAAGAAGACTGGACGGACAATGAAGTTGTCATTTCAAACTGGAACTCTAAGACCATTAATACCCTGTGCAGCTATGTCGATACAAACTACTACAAAGTGATCAAGAATTGTGAGTTTGCGAAAGAAGCATGGGATGCCCTTCAAAGGGTATGCGAAGGGACTGCAAGTGTGAAGAAATCTCGCCTGAGAATGCTCACCACAACGTTCGAGACCATGAGAATGGATGACAAAGAGTCGGTTGTGGAGTATGCCATGAGACTCTCTGACATAGAAAATGAAATTGGAAACCTTGGCGAACCCATGACCAATGCACGCCTTGTAGGAAAACTTCTCAGATTTGTTTCGAAGAAGTTCAATGTGAAAGTGGTTGTCATTGAGGAATCCAAAGATACTGACAAAATGCTCTATGATGAGTTGGTCGGATCTCTCAAAACATATGAGATGGAGCATACAGACTCTCATTCGAAGGAGAAGAATGTTGCTCTCACCTCCGATGTTAACTCAAAAGATGAAGATGAAGATACTAACTGGAGAGAGCTCTTTGACAAATTTGAAAGAACCACACTTGGATAGGAAGATGTGTAACTTATTACTAAAAAATTCAACCGCTACTTCAGGATAAAGAACAACATTGGAGGGAAAGCATCAAATTCCATGATGGAGACACCACCTCTAAAGTCTTCAGGAAGAAAGTTATCCAACTTCCAGCCCTCATCTTCTGAATCAAAGACTGGAACTTCTTCCAAGCCACTCAGCGAAATCCAATGCCATGAGTTCAAAGGTTGGGGGCATTACAAAAACGAATGTGCAAATACGTTAAGGAAGAAGAGTCTCATTTCAAAGGAGTTTGATGAAGATGGAAGCGACTCTGACTCACCTGAGTCAGTACTTGCTCTTTTTGCTCATGTTGCATGGGATGACGACTTTCGAGTTTAAAACATCAATTCCAACACCCTGTATCTGAATGCAGAGGTTGAAAATCCTCGCGATGAATACAGAAAATTGTGCGTGGAGTATGATGAACTATTTTCCAAGTGGGGAAATCAGGTTTTGAAAGTGAAAACCCTTATGATCAAAGTTGAAAAGCTGACTCATGAGGTAGATGATCAAGTGAAGATCATTACCCATTTGGAGACCTCTCTTACAAGAAAAGATTCGGAGTTGGAAGGAGTAAGGGCTGAACTAAAAAAGGTTCAAGATATAATTTCAAACCTCAACAAGGGAAAGGCAAAACTGGATGAAATTCTGGAGATGACGTACCCAGAAACTTCAAGGCACGGAATTGGTTACAAACCAGAGCAACAACCGCATCAAGTCAGCCACAACCAAGAATTTGTCAAGCACCATAAGAAGAAAAGAAGGCAGTATGTTTGCCATCACTGTGGAGATCATGGCCACATTCGTCCCTTCTGCTGGAAGAGAACTGGGAAGAAAAGTCATTTTCAGAGGATTAATCAAGATGATGGGACTCGTGATGTGACTCAATTTGTCAACACCAAAGGCAACACCAAGTTGAAACGAGTCTAGGTAAGAAAGGGAGAGATCAAGTGTAACATGATGTACACCTCTTTAAAATCTCACGTTCCTGGAGCTTGGTACTTTGATAGTGGATGCTCCAAACACATGACCGGGTCCGAAGAACTTCTGTCGAACATCATAAAATTCAAAGGAGGAAAGGTCAAATATGGTGGAGGAGCAAATGGACAGATTATTGGGCAAGGAACACTCCATGTTCAAGGGATTGCCAAACTGGAAAATGTGCTACTTGTTGAAGGGTTGACTGCAAATTTGATAAGCATTAGTCGGTTGTGTGATGGAGGCTTTAACGTCAAATTCACACGAGAAAAATGCGAGGTCTATGATGAAGAAAGTGCATGCATTCTCACTGGCCAGAGAACGTCCGACAACTGCTATCAAATAAATGGAGACGTGTTTTGTAAGTTGTCCCAGCTGAGTGATGCCGAGGTATGGCATCAAAAACTCGGACACGTCAACTACAAAGTGTTGGAGAGGCTTGTAAACAAAGACGCTGTGAACGGATTGCCAAAACTCAATACAAAGATCACCCCTATTTGTGAAGCATGTCAAAAGGGGAAGCAAGTTAAAGTTCCACACCCATATGTCCAGAGCCTTACCACATCCAACTACTTTGAACTCATGCATGTGGACCTCATGGGACCACTTGAAGTGGAGAGTCTCGGAGGTAAAAGGTATGTTTTAGTTATTATCGATGATTTTTCTAGATATACATGGATCAAATCTTTAAAAGAAAAATCGGAAATATTTGTGTTTTTTAAAAAACTTGCTAAGAAATTGTGTGTGCATTTTGGAGTGAGTATAGGAAGAATCAGAACCGATCATGGAAGAGAATTCGAGAATGAATCATTTTCAAATCTTTGTTCTAAAAGGGGAATTACTCATGAATTTTCTTCCCCCATTACCCCTCAGCAAAATGGTATAGTTGAATGAAAGAACAGATCTCTTGTAGAGATGACTAGAACCATGCTAATTTCTAATGGTATTGCAAAATGGTTTCCGGCAGAAGCCATGAACACAGCGTGTCACACCATTAATAAAGTCTACTTTAGACCAGGATCACATGTCACCCCTTACGAGCTGTTGTTTAGCAAGAAACCTAACTTAAGCTATTTTCACATTTTTGGGTGTGTGTGTTATGTCTTAAATGATAGGGGCTATCTCTCGAAGCTCGACTCGAAAAGTGATAAATGTGTTTTATGGGGTACTCCCAAAATAGTCATGCATATCGAAATTTTAATCTTAGGAAACGTTGCATGATGTAGTCAGTAAATGTGAAATTTGATGATACAACTAGTGGAGTAAAACCTACGGAGGACAGTGACCTGATTTATGATCAGAGTCCTCAATTTGTTGTGGATGGTTTAGATGATCATACAGGTACAGGAGCTGCTACTGCAGGTGATGACGGGTCTGATGACATATCACCGAACCCAACACTATTTGAGGAAGAAACTGGCAGAAATAACACTGGAGAGTAGACCCCAGTTTCAACCCCTTCCCCGGTGATTCCTGATTCTGATTCAGATTCAGAAGATGAGAACCCTGAAAATCAAATTGATCTATATCAAAGAGATATTCCTTCAAGAATTCAAAAGAACCATCCAACCGGGCAGATAATTGGTGATCTTGATCAGAGGAGTACGAGGAAAAGACAGATAGACTTCAAGGAGATGGTAAGGTATGTCTGTTTATCCACTAATTGTTCTCAAATTCGAGAAACCTTATTTCTTTCTGAGACAGAGCCGAAACGAGTGGAGGATGCATTGAAGAGTGAATATTAGATTAAAGCAATGCAAGAAGAGCTGGACCAATTTGCAAAAAATGATGTGTGGGACATGGTCCCTCGCCCGGAGAATACTCATGTCACTGGAACAAAGTGGATATTTAAAAATAAAACGGATGAAGCTGGGAACATTGTTCGAAACAAATCAAGGTTGGTAGCGCAAGGATACACTCAAATTGAGGGTATCGACTTTGACGAGACATTTGAACCGGTTGCACGTATAGAATCGGTAAGATTACTTCTTGCAGTTGCTTGCCATTTAAAAATTTCACTACATCAAATGGACATTAAGAGTGCATTTTTGAATGGTGTTTTGAGCGAGGAAGTATATGTTGAGCAACCCAAAGGGTTTGTGGATCCTCACAACCCGAATTTTGTTTTAAAACTTAAAAAGGCCTTGTATGGTTTAAAGCAAGCTCCAAGGGCTTGGTATGAGAGGCTAACTCAACATCTACTATTTTTAAAATTTAAATGAGGTGAGGTTGACAAGACCTTGTTCTGCTCAAATCCCATAAACACATTCTTATTGTCAAAATTTATGTGGATGATATTATTTTTGGTTCGACTAACGAACAGATGGTGAAGGATCTCTTTGTTCGAATGTCAGACACTTTAGAAATGAGTATGCAAGGTGATCTTTCATATTTTCTTGGCTTACAAATTAAACAACTTGATGATGGAATTTTTCTTTCACAAACCAAACATGCCAAGAACCTGGTCCAAAAAATTTGTTTAGCAGGTGAGAAACCTAAGAGAACACCTCTGGGTAAAGATAAGAAAATGTCGAGAGACGATGTTAGATCTGGTGTTGACAACACCCTTTATAGAAACATGATTGGTAGTCTTCTTTATTTAACTGCCAGCAGGCCAGATATCATGTATAGTGTGTGCTTGTGTGCAAAATATCAAGCTAACCCTAAGGAATCACATTTGAAGGCTGTTAAAAGAATAATTCGATATGTATCAGGAACTAGTGATTTAGGGTTATGGTATACTAAAGAAACGTGCACTGAATTGGTAGGTTATACGACTCCGATTGGGCTGGGGATGTAGTTGATAGAAAAAGTACTACAGGGGGTTGTTTCTTTTTGGGGAGTAATCTAATTTCTTGGTATAGCAAGAAATAAAACTGTATTTCTTTGTCTACAGCCGAAGCCGAATACATTGCAACTGGAAGTGCGTGTACGCAACTTCTTTGGAAGAACCAGATGATTGAGGACTACGGTCTCCATAGCAGTATTTTGACCGTACTCTGTGACAATACGAGTGCAATTGACATCTCAAAAAATCCAGTTCAGCACTCTCGTATAAAGCACATTGACATCAGGTATTATTTCATCCGAGACTTGGTTGAGAGAAAGATAATAATTCTTGAACATGTAGGGACAGACAACCAGCTCGCTGATATATTCACAAAAGCAGTAGACTTGGAGACCTTCTCTCGTTTGAGAAGAGATCTCGGAATGTGCATAGTCTAGTCCATGTCAGGTTTGATGTTATGACTCCCAAAGTTGTCATCAGTCATAACATTTGTATATTTTGCATGCATTTTTATTTTTTGCTCTATACATAATTCAAGTGCATTGAGTCTGATTTAAAGAGAAATAAGGTCGTGTTGTGTAATAAAAGTGATGACAAAAGAACTAACCTCTTTGCTATGGTGATTGTGAAACTCTCCCGCAGAAACTGGCTTTCTCCCAGGTCCAAAAACAAAAGGTGTAACAGCAATTGCTGAAGATATAATAATTCTCTTCAAATCTTAAAAAGATGAAGAATATCCGGACTAAAGGTCTGATCTTTAATTTTCACCTTTTGAGCGATTTTGACGTTGTCATTAACTTTTGTCAAGGGGTTTATTTTCATTGACTTCACCTTATGCAATGTTGGGACCAATGTCATCAGTCATGAAAAGCAACACCAATCAAAATCTCCAAAAATCTTTATGTGATTTTTTTTATCTTTCTAGGTCATCCTTTTAGACATAATTTAAGACATTCATATTTTGTGAATTTGACAGTTTGCTGAGTGTTCTGTTTCTCTTGTTTACTTCATATTCTGATGTCTCTTGATTTTTTGTTGAGGATGTGGTTATTTGGTTGTTCCAATGGTGCTGAGATCGGGTACGCTGGGAGGGTACTATGAGATGGGTACGAATCTTGTATTGAGGGATAGTGGGCTCTTTATTAGGAAAGTATATATTACCGGGGGTAATATTTCCTAGTTGTTTTTTTAGTGGGGTGATTTGGGTAAATATTTTATTTCCTTCTTTTGTGGTTTATCTCTCCTTCCCAACGGTAAGTTTTTTTTTATGTTTTTAAGGGAGCTTTTTATACCGTTTCACCCTACCTCAATTCTCTCTCCTGTGATATTGAACTCCTTCTCAAACTCTAATTCCTCTCAGTATTTCTCGATTTTATTGCTCCCTGTTTTGTGTATGTCGAATTCTCCTTCTGGCTCTAGGGTTCCTGAACTTCTGGCAGAAATTACGTGCTCCGACTTTACCGAGGTTTGGTGGGATGGACATCCGCAAGGAGATAGGTGTTGCTTTTGCCCGACACCCATCACCAGTTGTTCAAGAACCAAGTTGTTCCGCTCCGGCGAGCTCTCTTACCATATCACCGATTTCAGACCAGACTGACGCTGCTCCTTTGGCCCAGGTCCTTCCCGGTCAACTTGGCAACGAGATTGATGTCAACAACCCTCCTAATCTGCCGTTTATCGCCGAGGTTTTTGGGCGCATCGGTGATCCCACTCTGAAGCGGTCACGGCGACTGAGAAATATTCCTCCGGGGGTTGTCCCGCCGGTGGACCCTAAGAGCAAAGCTCGGCCACGTCGCAATGTGCCGATCGAGCACATGAATCTCACCGATGATGTTACCGTTGCCACTGACTCAGATGACGAGTGGTTTGTGCCTCCGGCGACTGTCACGACTCTGACGCCCTCAATTGCTTCCCAAGCTGCCAAAAAGGGTCGTGGACGCCGAAAGCAGACTGTGAAGCTTGCAGACAAGAGGAACCCTCCAGCATCTATTAAGGTCTCTCTCGGTTCAACGAAAACTGAGTATTCAAGCCCACCATATGAAATAGTAGATTTCTTCACTGGTGAAGTATCCAGTTCGGCTAATCCTGTTGTTCCCGATCCTCCTGTTTCAACTACGCCTCCAACTTCTCCAACTTTTGACACTGTTCTTGAACAATCTCCTGATGACTCAGATGAGATCCCTCTTGTGCACCTAGTGAATTCTGTGAAGGTTGCCAAGAAGAAAGGAAAGGAGAAGTCCATGGCTGCTTTGGCTGAAAATGTTCAGCAGGCTGATGATGGGATTGGTGATTTGTCACCAAAGCCGACATCACCCATCCCAGGTGATGTATCTCCCTCCAGCCCGAGGTCTGATACTGCGAGTGATTTACCTCCTCCGGCTCCAGATTCTCCTCTCATTGACAATGTTGACATTTCCCCCATCTCCGATGAAGTGGAGATAGAGGATTTGATTCCTTTTTCTGAGAAATTTTTATCCACCCAGGCTGAGGCACTTTTCTCTGTCTACAAGGCCCGAGGCATGATTGACGAAAGGCGAGTCCCTGTTGAATTGTTCAAACGCCAAAATTTGATTGCCTTCTTTGAGCACAGGGGCTTATATTCGACTATCTCCACCGCCATGCCATTTGTCCGGGATGTCATTGTGGAATTTTATGCCAATCTTCTTCCCTCGGTTGCAGTGGATACTTTCGCCAATTATGGGAAGGTGTATGTACGCGGACAAATTTACGCCTTCACGCCTGGATTGATCAATGAGGCTTATGGGACTGAGGCCTATCTAGGGGACTCCACTATTGATGACATGGATGAGGTTATTGGTTTCTTGTCTGGCGGACTACTCACCACTTGGCGTGAACAATTGCCCAGCACGAGGATGACATCGCTTTACTCGGTTCTGCATAAAGTGGCAATTTTCAACTGGGTACCCTCGAAGAACTCAACTGTGCTGACCAGACCTCAGGCTCAGTTCCTTTTCAAAGTTGGAAAATGGGATCCAGTTCAATTTCGGCCAGTTCGTGTTCGATATGGTCACAAGGTTTGCCTCCTCTAAGTCCTCCTCATCTCTCTGTTTTCCTTCTTTGATTTACAATATTTTGGAGAGTCAAGGCTTCACGCCTTCTGTATATGATTCTCTCACTGGTGAGGCGGAGTGGTTCACCTTGAGGAGCCAGAACCTCTCTGGGGCCCGTGTTGTTGATTTGCCCTGGAGTGCGCCTGTCCAGGCAGATGATGCCCATGGTGACACCTCTACGAGTCCTGTCACCAGTGACAACATGGTACAGTTGATGGCTCCAGTTGTCCGTGCACAAGTGGCCTTACTTGATAGCCAAATTGCTCAGCTTGATAGCCAGCGTGCTCAGTTATTGGCGTTGAGAGGTTCCCTATTTGAGGCCCTTTTGATTTCTGAACAAAAAGGAGGAGATAGACATGACGACAAGAATGGTGCTAAAGATGCTACTGGATTTGGTGTTTCTGATGCTGAGGCTGCCACCGTGTTGGTGAGTTTGGCTAGTGCGAAGAGGAGAAAGAAGATACGCTTCAAAAACATGATTTTGAGGAAAATGAAGAAGAAGCTGCGGAAAAGGAAAGTTGATGGTGAAGGGACATCTTCGTCATCTCGACGGGCGAAGAAGGCTTGAGGTGTTTAGGTTCCTTTTATGCTTTCCTTAGTTTGTTTGTTTTTTGGTTGTTTGTGGAACAATTGTTTTTCTTTTTCTTTTTATTATTGATTATTTAGGGGGAGTTTGTTAGTTTATGTGTCAGTTTGTTTTTTGAACTTTTTGGTTGCGTCATGGTTATTTTGTCCAGAAAGGCAAAACGGGGAGATTGTTGGGAATATTATTTTCAAACAATAATTTTCTTGTTTGTAGTTTGCCTTTCTTAGGACGCAAAGTATTTTAGGACTCTAGATTTCTTTCTTAGTTGGAGTCTAGGATTTTACTTAGTTTCCTAAATACTTTTTAACTTGTTTAACAAGACTTGGAGTCTTTTTTTATATATATGACCAAGACGCAAAAATAAAAGAACACACAACGCAAGGGATATTCTGAAGCAGAACATGTACGGCACACTCGGAGCTTTGCTGGAAAATTAGAAGGATCTCTACGTTGCGAAACCAACGGAGGAATTCTACTAAAGAAGAAGCAACGAGTATTTTGTGTATCAATTGTTTGATACAAGTTGTTTTCCGTATATTACTTTCTATCATTTTGTATTTGGATCTGAACGTTTCAAAAGTAATATAGTTTTCGGGTTTGTACACCCAAGTTCGTAAGCACGATTGCTTACGAACTGAAATTAATTTATTGTTTATTTTTATTTATTTTTTCCGCTGCTATCTGAGATTCAGTTGATGTTAGGTCTGGTGACGTCTATCACGAAACCTAACATCAGTTCTTTAAATTGCATTTCTACAAAACTACATTGAAGATGGGGCTGGTGTACTCGCCGAGTGCGGCGGTTCCGTCGTAGGGGTAGCTGATGGAAAAATTCCAATGGCAATACCAGTCTCCGGCGCAGAAAGAGGAGGGACGGGGTGAGCCATACTCGCTGCAGGGGTCGCCAGACTGGTGTAAAAGGATATCATGTTTGAAGAAGGCGCAGAGCGCGGGGCCTGTGAGACTGTGGGAGTGTCGGCCAGACACGTATGGGGAATGCCGGGAAAAATGGAAGAGATACCTTGCGCACCAAGAAGCCCAATCGCAAGTAGAGAACTAAATGAGAGAGCGACTGGGGCGGAACTAGCATGGCCGTGAGTGGGAAAAGCAGCGCTGTTATTGAAAAAATCAAGCGTCAGCAGAGAAACGGTTAGGGGCTGTGATATCGGCGGCAAAGAAAGCAGTGGCGAAGAAGGCTACTGGTAGCGGCGATGGAAGGCAGGTGATGGCGGGTTTCGAGACGGATTAAAGAAGGGCCGGACGGAATACAAGTGGGGCGCCAGGAGAGGGCCCATGAAGGTGGCCAGGAAAACCTGTTGGGGCATGAGTAATGGAAGGCGATGAGGCTACTGGAAAAGAGGGGCGGTAGCAGGTGGTAGGACAGCAAGCTACAGGGAGAGCGGCACCGTGACGGGCCGGAGCTGCTCCAAATCCGACAGGGTGGGTGGTAAACCAACGTGCGGATGCCGGTGTATGTAAAGCGGCGGCAGGGTGGAGCTAGAAAGTTGTCGTTGGCTAAATTCCGTGGGTGGATGTGATGGCGGCATGGTGACCGGCCGGTGATGTGTCGACGTGATTTCAGCAGGGATTCGACTCAGTCGAAGAAACGAGGAGAGAGAACAGAGAGTTTTCTGTTTTTTTAATTCCCAACAAAAATCATCTAGTTTATTCAAAAACATTTGTGAATTTTTATCGAACCCACTGTCTACATTATTAGATTTATGTATTTCTAACTTAAAATTGATCAATTCCTCACACATTCGAATAATCTTCACTTCCAAATAAAAACCCCGAAAATCAAATTATAATTAACATAAATGATCAAACTTCTAAAAAATTAAGGCTCATACTTCAAAAACTAAACTAAATTTCACTAAATTAAAATATAAAGAGAAAATTATAATTTAATATCTTATTTTTATTTTCTTTTAGAAAAATAGTTTGGTACTGCTCAGTCGCCTAGGCAATGATTCTCGCCTAAAACGCCTAATTAGGATACCAATCGAAGATCATGGGCAGGGAGGGGCTGCCTAGTGCCTAGGATAGTTTTTCGAACAATGCCTAATCACGTGCTCGGGCACCACTATTTCATATTATCTCCCTCGTGGTTGGCTTACATCACTATCGATTCATTTCACTAACCCAACACCCATGACTAGGTTAGCTTAGTTAAGTGCATGTCTTTACAGGTGGCATCATGGGGCAGGTCGGGCTCAATATACTTATTAAGTGGATCTAGGTCGGTTTCACCGAGTCGGGTTGCTAGTGCACTGAGACTCACGCACTCTGGTCAGCTGCTACGTGTCATGGTTAGAAATAGTGTGTGTGTGACTACGTGGCCTATGCACTCTGGTTAGCCGAACGTGTCCTAATCGACCATTTTGTGTCCTAGCCGACCACTTTGCATTAGAGTCAGCGCCTTGTGTTGTTGGGAGCTGGTGCGTGGGAGCTGGTCAGCCTGAGGCATCCTGGTTGGCTATGTTAGCGGTAGTGGCTAACAAGGTGTGTGTCGGTAGTGTGGGATTTGTCACTACCTACTTCTGCACCTACTCGGCTCATTTTCTTGGGGAATGGTGGTCGGCCGCCTCACGCATGACTGAGCGCCTCGCCCACTAAGTCGTCAGCTGATACACATAACCTTATTAACCTGAGGAATTCTGGTTGGCCGTTTTGGTGGTGATGGCTAATAGTGCACGCATATTGACATTGCGGGGTTTGGTAATCGATGCGCAGTATCTCATAAGCCTAGGTTCAAAGGATAGGTCATTGTACATTTAGAAGCTTGGCAACCAAGGTGCAAGTGACACGATAACTATAAAAGAAGTAATAACTTCAACAACATTTCAAGTTTTGTGATAAAAGCAATATGTTCAAAACAGGAAAGCTGATATTTTTCCAATATACTCAATACATTACAGTATTCTTGAACTGAGGGATAAAGTATCATATTTAAAACCATTTAGGGTCAATCTATTCTATGCACGTGTAGGGAAGGAATGAGCTCGTACCGCTACAGCTAGCCCTAAGCATGTTGAAAAACCTAGCCGTTTCCATCCTGTCCTTTAGGTTTTGAGGTGCATGTGTTGAACAAGTGTGTGGCCGAAATGGTTTTGGTTGTATCTGCTGATGTAGGATCATGACCATGCATGTATGTGACATGCATGGTTGCATGGCTGTTTATAGGCCCCCTCAATTCGAGGGAGGATGAAGGAACAACAGAAAGCTTGTGCCTGAATCTCTTGAAGAATTGACTAGAAAGAGGTTTTGTGAGAATGTCAGCTGTTTGATCAAAAGCTAGAACATGATGAACCTTAATTTGCTTGTGCATTATCTTTTCCCTGACAAAGTGAAGGTCCAGATCTAGGTGCTTTATTCTTGAATGCTTAATAGGATTATGAGCCAAAGCTATTACCCCTTGATTATCTACCCAAACTCTGGGAACATGAGTGTCTAAGATGTTAAGTTCCTTCAATAATGCTTGTAGCAAGATTACATCACAAGATGCTGATTCTAAACACCTATTTTCAGCCTCTGTACTTGACCTAGAAACCTTTCTTTGTTTCTTAGAACTCCAACTGATTAAATTTTTGCCAAGAAATACACAAACACCTGAAGTAGACCTTCTATCATCCAAATTTGAGGCCCAATCTGAATCAGCAAAGGCTGTAAGATGGAGATGAGGACTGACTGCAAAACTCAGTCCATAAGAACATGTTCCAGAAAGATATCTTAGAATTCTTTTGACTGCTCTCCAATGAATATCACAAGGAACTTGCATAAACTGACTCACTTTATTTACACTGAAACTTATATCAGGCCTTGTGACAGTTGCATATTGAAAAGCACCAACAATTTGTCTGTATAACTTGGGATTTTCCATAGGTTCACCATCATATTTTGAAAGAGAAGCATGAGTGATCATATGTGTAGACAGACTCTTACATCCCAGCATTCCAGCTTTCTTAATGAGATCAGTAATGTACTTTTGCTGTGTGAGAAAAAATCAAGATTTGTGAGGAATGAACTCAATGCCAAGAAAATAGTTGAGCTATCCAAGATCCTTCAATGAGAAACACTGATTCAACTTGAAGATAAGTTGCTGAATATCTGTTGGAGCATTGCCTGTGATTAGAAGGTCATCCACATAAGCTAAGAACAATATGATTGAAACATTCTAATTAATGTAGAATAAAGAGGGATCAGCCCTGGATATCTTGAAACCAAGAGATAAAAGGATGCCACCAAGTTTGCTGGACCAGGCTCTTAAAGCCTGTTTCAAACCATAAAGAGACTTGTTTAATCTGCACACCATATTATCAGAAGCATATTGTTCAAAACCTGGGAGAAACTGCATGTATAACTCAGTATCAACATCACCATTTAAAAAAGCATTGTCCACATCCAGTTGTCTTATATCCCATGCTTTAGAGATAGCAATAGATAGTATAATCCTGATGGTAGCAGGTTTCACTACAGCGCTAGTGGTCTCAGTGTAATCAAGGCCATCCTGCTGTGTATATCCACTTGCAACCAGTCTAGCTTTGCATCTTGCCAATGAACTATCTGCATTTTTCTTGGCCTTAAAAACCCATTTACAACTGATAAGAGGCTTACGAGGAGGTAAGGGAAAAACACTCCAAGTGTTATTTCTTAGAAGGGCGGAAAATTCTCTTTGCATAGCATGATGCCAGTGAGGGACCTTCATAGCTTCTTTATGATTTTTAGGCTCAGTGAAAGGATCCTTTGTGATTGTGAAAGCCTTTGGTTTATGAATACATGCCTTGGCCCTTGTAATCATCCTGTGAACATTCTATGATCTCTCTATTTCCTGCAAATGATCATTAGTGGAAGAGGTTGGTGCAGTAGGACTATGTTCAATTGGTAAGTCTATAAATAGATGACCAATAGGAATGGATGAGGATTGAGTGGATACAGAGGAATGTGAGGGATTTGGTGATGTAGATGGAGAAGATGTATAAGGAGAAGTGCTTGGAGTGGTGGATAGAATGATATTAGGAGCAGAATGATCATTTCCTGAATTGGGAGGAGAGGGATGGAATGAAGATGTTGGTGATGGGATGAAAGGGGATGAAGTAGGAGTAGCTGTTGGAATTGTGGAAAGAGGAACATAAATAACAGGAGGTGTAGTTTCTGAGGTGAATTCTTTATGAAAGGGGAAGATTTGTTCATCAAATTCAACATGCCTTGTGATGATGATTATGTTATTTGGTAAAAGAACCTTGTAGCCTTTGTGAGATGGGTTGTAGCCTAAGAATGTTCTCTTGGTGCTTCTAAACTGAAATTTGTGTTTATTGTAGGGTCTCAAGTAGGGGTAGCATAAACAACCAAAATTTTTGAGAGTAGAGTAATCTGGCTTGTGTTTTATAAGGAGTTCCAAAGGAGACTTGTGTAGAGTGGTTTGAGATGGAATTCTGTTTATAAGGTAACAGAAGTGAAAAAGGCATCATCCCAATGTCTTGTTGGTACTTTAGAATGAGATAGCAATGAAAGACCAACTTCTACAATATGCCTATGCTTCCTTTCAGCTAATCCATTTTGTTGGGGGGTATAAGGGCAAGAAATTCTGTGGATTATCCCTTGTTGGAGGAAAAATGAAGATAAGGCTATGAATTCTCCTCCTCCATCACTTTGAACTATTTTGATGCTTTTATTGAACTGATTTTTGATCATATTATGGAAATGAATGAAAGCATTTGCAGTGTCAGATTTTAGTTTCAGAAGGTATATCCAAGTAAACCTTGTTTTGTGATCTATAAAACTGACATAGTAACTAAAACCATGAAAAGATTTGATGGGAGATGGTCCCCACAAATCTGTATGGATCAGTTCAAATATTTCATGATAATCCGAAAGAGAATTAGGAAAAGGCAGTTTATGAGATTTTGACTGCATACAAGCTGAATATAAAGACTCATTTTTATTATCAAAGAAGGAAACATTACATATCTGCAGAGCTTTTTTAACAACATTAAAAGAAGGTTGTCCTAATCTATAATGCCAAGTCTGCAGGTTAAGAATTTTATTGGAAACAGCAGAGTTAACTTCAGGATTGAAAACAGGTGAATGTGCTTGATAGGGTGATGCTGATGAGTGATCTTGTAGATTAAGGAGCTTGAACATGTATAGTCCATCCTTAAGAGTTCCTTTGCGAAGGGGGGTTCCTATGGAGATGGCCTTTACAACAAAATTGTTAAGGAAAAATTCAAAAAAGACCTGGTTGTCCTGGGCAAATTTTGAAACACTGATGAGATTCTTTTTGACATGAATGTGAAGTAGATTTTTTAGGTGAAAGGATGATATATGGTTAGGAAATGATAATTGATCAGCAACTATAGAATCACCAAAATGAGCAATAATCATACTTGTACCATTGGCAGCTTGAACAATGTCAGTTCCTTGATATTCAGAGGCTAAGTTGATGTTGTTCATGTCATATGTGATGTGATTGGTTGCTCCTGAGTCAGGATACCAACTGCTTTCAGAGAGCAGGTCTTGATTTCCAACATTAGCCAGATTGACAGAATTGTTGCTGCTTGAATAAGAGATTTCTGAAGGTGGAGCAGCATAACCTCTAGAATTGTTATTAGAATTGAAATGAATATCCATCCTATAGCAACATTTATCAGCTGTGTGATTGTTATAATGACAAATCTGACATCTTGGCCTATCTCCTCCTCTATATGTGCCTCTGCCTCCTCTTCCTCTGAAAGTAAGATTTCTTCCTCTTCCTCTTGGATTGGCTCCTCTTTCTCTAGAAAAACCACCTCTTCCTCTGCCTTGTGCCTGATTTGTTGTGAGATTGACAGAAAAAGATGAATCAGTGCCCATGGTCTCAGCAGTTTCAAGCCTATTCTCAAAGCTCAATAGGATAGAGTGAGCTTCTCTCAGATCACAAGGAGTAGCTCTTGCAGTTATAGAAACCACCACAGGGTTGTATTCTGCACCTAAGCCAGAAATAAGATGCAATCATATCACAGCAAGACTTGATTTTGTTGATGTACTCTCTCATGGTAAGGGATCCTTTTCATGGTTTGGAGTTGCAGTCGATATTGCATTGCCTTGGCATTGCTTTCATTGGCAAAACTGGTTTGTAAAGCTTCCCAGATATCATTTGATGAGGTTAATCCCACTATAGTAACTAAGACACTTTCTGATAATGAGGAAAGCAACCAAGATGCCAAGAGTTGATCTTGTTCTATCCATGCTGAATATGTTGGATTAAGAGTTTTCTCCCCTTCAGATGAATTTGGGACATATTGATCTAGTATAATGCAGGCTCCAGTAAGAAAATTAGAGAGACCATATCCTCTAACAGTTGTGAGGACCTGTTGTCTCCACATCAGGTAATTACTATCATTTATCTTAATACTAATGAGTTGGCTCTGTAACTGGATAATTGGTTCAGTGTTACAAGCAGGGGCATTTGTTTGTGAAAGAAGGGGAAAGGCTGAGCCATGGTTGCAGGTGCGGATCAGAAAAGAAAGCAACAAAAATAAATTGCATATGGTTCAGAGACAAGCAATTAAATGCCTGCTCTAATACCATATAAAAGAAGTAATAACTTCAACAACATTTCAGTTTTGTGATAAAAGCAATATGTTCAAAACAGGAAAGCTGATATTTTTCCAATATACTCAATATATTACAGAATGCTTGAACTGAGGGATAAAGTATCATAATTAAAACCATTTAAGATCAATCTAGACTATACACGTGTAGGGAAGGAATGAGCTCATACAGCTACAGCTATACCTAAGCATGTTGACAAAACTAGCCGTTTCCATCATGTCCTTTAGGGTTTGAGGTGCATGTGCTGAACAAGTGTGTGGCGGAAATGGGTTTGGTTGTATCTGCTGATGTGGTGGTCTATAAATTGATGTGCTAGGGACGTGGTGGCCTATGTGCAGTGGTCTGACAGTCGATGCATAGTAACTTATCAATCGAGGTGAATAGGTATAATAGTTAAAGTGTCAGGGACATGGTAGCCAATGAGTCCGGTGAGGGGTACCGCAGTCAGCATGCTGGTCAAAAACCAATCTTAGTTAACCCACCATGTGCCCCTTTAGGTTCAATTAGGTCTTTAAAATGCAGGTCAGCTTGATGTTTTGTCGATACTTCTATTGGGTCGGGTAGTTTCTGATTAATTGACCCATTTATATCAACAATTGGGCTTCCACGTGGACCTAAGTTTAGCATGTGTTCCTCATATGTCTACGTGGCCTTCAAGGTCAAGTTGACCATCTACAGCTTTAAAGATGCAATTATACAATTTCTATGTATGAGGTCCAGAGTTTTGTTATAGTTTGATTTATAAATGGTTTATTGAATTAGCTCTATATTAATTTGTTACATCATGAATAGAGTTATACAAAAAAAACTAGTGTGAAAACCCGCGTATTACGCGGGTATATCGAGTAATTATACAAAGAAAAATAAAATTAATTAATTAATAAATACCGAATAAAGCAAGTAAATAAATTGTATGAAAAAATAATATTTATTTCTCATTTTAAATTCTGAAAGATTTCCTTATAACCTACATTACATGTCTTATTGACAATGATGCCATCTTCGTTGAAGCAAGAATCTTCAACCCTATACGATTCTTAACTCGAGATATCGCAACATAAAGTTGACCGTGACTGAAAACTGGTCTTGGAAAATATAACCCAACATTGGAAAGAGTTTTCCCCTGACTCTTGTTTATAGTCATTGCGAAACATACAATGAGTGGAAATTGTGTTCTTTGGAATTTGAAAGGCACCCTACTATCAGAGGGACTCAACGTCATTCGTGGAATATATACCTTGGTCCCAATATTGTTGCCTGATAGAATTCTTGCTTCAATAATACAATCTCCAAGTTGTGTAACAACAAACCTCGTACCATTTCATAAACCTGCTGCTTGGTCCATGTTTCGAATCAACATAACCGGGACACTAATTTTTAAATTTAAAATATGATTAGGTATCCCTGACCACTTTATTGAATTAAGAATGTCGGTTGAGTACACTTGATGCTGAGCCTCCCCGTTGACATATGTTTCTCAAATCGTATCGGAACTAAGATATTATCTTTCATCACCTGGAAGTATCGACATCACATAATTATTAACTGTTTCAACAATGCTATTAGTGGGAGCAAGAATAGCTCTTTCCTCAAAGAAGGAGTCACTACCAAAGTTTTCTAAAATAGATGGATACGTGCTCTCGATAATAGTGGCATCATGATCACCCGTGGTTCTTAAAAGTATATCTTCCGGTATACGATCAAAGTTTCACCATCCATCTCGGAACCAATGTCACCATCACAAATTTTCAGTATCCACTCTGAAAATTCTTTGATATCTTTTGCAACAGAAGCGGTCAATGGTTGTCCAACAGTTAACCTCATATTCTTCGTCAATCTCAAGATTTTACAATGTTCCCATAATCGAGATGAGCATATACTTGCATAAACAATATCTTCTCGACTGCCCTTTGGAACAACTGGAAGAATTTATCTGAAATCTCCACCCAGAACTACAACCTTACCTCCAAATGGTAGGTTCTTCCTTTCCTCAGGTGCAACAAATATCAAACTCTTATGCAAAGCTTCTAAATAAAATCTACTCATCATTGGGGCCTCATCCCAAATGATTAGTTTTACCTAATCCATGAGAGCAGCTAATCCAGTCCCAGGAGTGATTGAACACATTGAATCTTCCATTATAGTCAGAGGTATACCGAACCTTGAATGTGCAGTTCTGCCTGAAGGAAGTAAAAGGGCCGCAACACCACTTGAAGCAACATTAAGAACAATTTCTCCTTTAGACCGTAAAGCTGCTGATAATGTTCGCCAAATAAATGTTTTCCCAGTGCCACCATAGCCGTAAACAAAATAAACCCCACCCCTGAGTGATGAGGTAGCACTTATTATTTCACGATAGATTCATTTCTGTTCATCAGTTAATAATGAGCATAGATTGCGATGCTCAACTTCCAAAAGGGATCTATCAAAATTAAGTTCTTGCTGGATCAGTTTGTTATTTCCGTCATTAAACAAAGCATCATCGGGAATGGGCATATCAGCGAAGTTTTTGAGCAATCTCCCATTACTTTGCAAAATCTTTTCCAACTAGATCAAAGTAAAATTCTTCAATAGCTCATCAGTTAACTGTAAACCTACACAATTAATGAAATGACAACAATAAATTATATGAGAAAATTAATTAATCATTTGCTAAAAATTGTTTTAATTATTTGTGATTAGAAATACTCAAAAATAAAAAAAATATCATCTATCCCAAGATTTTTTGCGTTGTCTCTGTAGGATGTCGTCCGCCAGAAACTGCCACGTCTTTTCCCAAACATATTCTGGTCTTGAAATACTTCCTGACAGTAGCAATGATGCAAAAAGTTTCCTTAGGAATGTTGGTAAACCCCAAAAACTTACCTCGATAATACCATCAATGTATTCCTTATCATCATCCAACAATCCTAGAGCGTAACATGCATCCTTGAAAGTTGGGTACACAACGTTATTAATTGTTCGTTTATCTTCGTGTGAGGTTGCGCCCCGAGAATGATGTAGCATCAGTGATAAATAATATGCCTCTCCAACACCTAGAGGAACGTAATCCAACCTACAATTTTAATGCCACATTGTCTAACAGTCCAAACACGCGGTGTGCCATTCCAAACAAATTTTGTTGGGAATTCCGTATAGGATAATTCTCTGGCATAAGGATATTTCTTGTTTCACTCCATCCAAGTAAGAAACACCGAGTCCCGTCCGTCTTATTCAACAACAACTCTATCGATCATGTCATCATCGTTATAGTACACCGATTGTTCATCAATTAGGTGGAAACTTAGGCGCTGTACGGAAGGATTCCTGTAATGTATATCCAAAGAAAGTATACGCCAGACATCCTCAGGTGGAGATATATATATCTACAGTTGTAGTAGTTTTTAATCTCATCGACAACCTCTTCCTTTCCACTTGCATCTTTTCCATGTTCTATTATAGACAACGTCACAAGATCATGGCCCTTATTTATGTACTTGAAAATATACTTGGTGGATTTAATATTATTTCACCACTCAACATTAATGTGAGCTTGGTATCTGATCAATAGCAGAGGACTGTATGAAATAACATATCTATTGTCCAGCGTGATACCATTCTTAACCACTACATTTCCCATATCTCTTCTCCTGTACATTGGGTAACCATCATCATCAACAGTAGTTGTTTCAGTGTACTTCTTAGGAAAGCCCTTAATACACTTTCCTTTCTATAAACATGCTCTCTCTATTTTAGAACTGCAGGGACCATGCATCATGTGTTGAGTCACCAATTCGTACAACCTCGGATGAGTATCTTTATTAGGGTCTCCGCCAAAATAATTTGATCAACTTCTTTCGCTTCAGGAAGTTTTCTGCCGCGATCTAGGAAAAGAAGGATATGAGCATGCGGTAAACCTCGCTTTTGGAATTCCACCGTGTATATAACTTCATGGAAAAAACAGATTCAAATCAATTGATGATAGAACAACTATAATTTAAATAGTATTCATTCGGTTAGAAAATGAAATAAATATGAATTACTAAGTAGTTAACAACAAAACAAATATTTTCAAAGATCAGACGAAATAAATTAATAACAGGTCCAATTAGAATAGAATAATAACGCATATATCTAGATAATTTATATATTCGGGGATTGAATAATAAAAGTCAAAGAAATAGGGTGTGTGATAATAATTAATATCACTTGCTCGTGTCTTGCCAAAAATTTCCAATTCTTTTATGTTCTTGATTATTTGATCCAGTTTGATCTTGAAGATACGACATACGATATCTGGCCTATCTTCGGATTTCAGTGACCTCAAGTCCAAGTATCTGGTTATCTCTGGCCACTTTGGGTTGCAGGTGATTGTAATAAATAGATCCAGATATCCAAACCACCTGCAAATAGCCATTGCATCTCGATAGTTTTGGATCATATACCGAGCTCCCCCCAGTGAAAGAAGTTGGCATCACTATTCTCTGACCAACAGAAGTGGCTCGTTTTTCACCCCTCGTAGCTACATCTTTGAGTTTGTTAAATTTATCTATTCTTAGGAGCACTTGATTAAACCTAACAAACTTTAACCTTTCACACTCGAACATTGTGTATCCATCAACCAAGAATTGTTGAAACAACCTTCGAGACGATAGAAGAGTCTTTGACTCGCATGGTCGTTCTTGTATCTTAAATGCAAAAAACTCTCGCAGCGTCAGTTTGTCCCTTATAGTTTAGGTAGTAGTTCGAGATTTTTCACTATGTTTAATCCCAAGCCTAAAGCCATCTTCTCCCGTAAGGAAATAATAGAGGATATTGCAGTGCCAGATACGAAGGATGTAACTCACTTATCCTTTGCAATGCGCCAGACTGCGCTTCAATAATGATATCCCTAGTGTCAAATGCATAATCAAAATCACCAGGAATAAGAGCTGCCACCTCACTTGCAGTTGGTATATTAGCGGTTCGACCATCAGATTCTCTACCACCAATAAGTTTTAATTTAAGACCAGATTGTTCCTCTTCCGTGAAACGTTCTCTAACACTTCAAAACGACTGCACCAATGGATTGTGCACATCAAGCATATTTTTAATATCTTCAATTATTGTAGGATCAAAGGTAGCTGACTTTCTTTCTGAACTATTACTACATAATGTAAATGACCATATCAGCATTGACATCAAATTAAAAGTCACAATAGAATTTTGAAAAGGAGGAAAAATAGAACTTGATATCATACCCCATTGCAGTCATCCTATTTTGAACTTCATTTTCAGTATCATATATGTACAATTGCAAAATTTGGGGGATGAACCATTCACGGGTAATAAACTTCCCATCTTGTGATAGTTTGCACCCTTCAACTTACAGACATAAGGTCCTTGACCTTTGTTGATGGATGTGTCTATATTTCCTCCCGTGGAAATGAAACTGAAAATGTTATTGTATCCACCTATATTATCTATGTACTTTTTACTTCTCCGATTATTTCCAAGCATCAAATTTGTTAGAAGCACGGGGGGTTCCGTTAGAAATGGAAACTCAATCTTTCCCTCACCATAACACCTACTGAAGGTTGGAACCTCTGGTTTGCTCAACTTTTCTTTTCTCTCATCGTGCCACATTATGGCATGGCAGAATTTACAGCTAAAGGAAGGATCGCCGTTATCCACATACCCTTATAGGAAAAAAAAATTTATGGTGCACATCATATTAGACAATTAAATTACTTATTTTGATTTATTTACATGTATATAGCTGGAAAATAAACCTGGTGAGTCAGTCATTTTTTCATACACAGTTCTGCGTTGTCGACGTACGAAAGTTGATTTTTGTGTAGGATGCGTTTCTGTTGAGCAATATAGAAAAAATAAGTTGTGTAATTTATATTTTTCATTCGTATTTTTAGCTTCTTGTAATACTTCATGGATAAATATATTTAATATTAAAACCATAAATATATTAAATTAAATAATAAAACAACGATGATGAGAAGGTCTTTTACCATGCATTGAAGATTTTTGTGTCATATTTGCTGGTTGATTTTTACTTGAATGTTCGTCGTAGAAGTTTTATTTTTAGACGTTGTATTGATAATTAATAAAATATATAATAATCATAATAAGACAACATTGTCAATAAATATCTTAATTTGCAATGAAAATATAATTTGATTTGTTGGTTTGGGATTAAGAAATTTGCATTGACCTGCACGACGATTTTGCAAATTAATTCTTCTAGCATTTCTTACATTAGCGGCAAAATTTGCATATTATAATCTTATCAATAAAACAACAAACACAATTCTCAAATAAATACAGTACAATTCTCACCATTTATTTATTAAACATAGAATCACTGTACTATTTTCACTGACTTTTAATTGTTTAATTGATGCTAATAAATAGAAATAAAAGATATTCAAAGAAATGAGAATCCAACCACATATTTCCTCGTCTTATTTATTATTTATCCAAATTTCGTCCAATATAAACAAACAACAACAACAGCCAAAATAATGGTAATAATAAAAAATTAAAAAGGTGGAGGTGTTTGAATGGTATGTAACATGTCATGTGGGTTTACAGCATAATTGCAGAGTTTTCTAAAAGATAGAAATTAGAAAATGGTTTCAAAGACAAAAAAAAAACAAAAAAACTCAATGCATGTTCGATTTTTTAACAGTTTTTTTTTTCCATTCATGTTTGGATTGAATATATTTTGCCTATAAGAAAAAAGCATCCAGGCAAAAGACAAAGAGAGAGAATAAGTCAAAATAAGAATATCAACAACTCGTAATCAGCATTTGAAAATGAAAATCAAAGATCCCAAATCGTTCCACGTTCGTAATCGCAAATGCTGAAAGAAAATTAGTTGAACTTACTACAACTATAAAATATTTTAAACAAACAGGAGTAATGCTAGAAAGGGTGCTACATCCTAATTAAATTTAATTTTTTTCAAAGCACTTAGCTTTTTGGTTTCATTCAGTCTCACTTAGCCATCATCAACTTGACGAACTCCTCGTACTTGATCTGCCCATCGCCGTCCACGTCAGCCTCGCGGATCATCTCTTACTTCCTCGTCCGTGAGCTTCTCACCAAGATTGGTCATGACGTGGCGAAGATCAGCTGTGGATATGAATCCTAGCAACTATTGTTCATGCAAAAAAAAACACAAATTTGCTTAGAATGTCACTTCAATGAACTTCAAGAAATATACAATCATAAAATAATCCAGGCATGCGACCAGTTGTGCATTATTCCATTCATAATTTTGGATTGAATATATTTTTACCTATAATAAAAAAGCATCCGGGCAACAGACACAGCGAGCGAATAAGTCAAAAGTGAATATCAACAACTCGTAATAAGCATTTAAAAACGAAAATCAAAGATCCCAAATCGTTCCACGTTCGTAATCGCAAATGCTGAAAGAAAAACAGTTGAACATACTACAACTATAAAATATTTTAAACAAACAGGAATAACACCAGAAAGGGTGCAACATCCCAATTAAATTTAATACTTTCAAAGCACTTAGCTTTTTGGCTTCATTCAGGTCTCACTTAGCCATCATCACCTTGACGAACTCCTCATAGTTGACTGCCCATAGCCGTCCACGTCAGCCTCGCGCATCATCTCGTCGACTTCCTCGTACGTGAGCTTCTCACCAAAATTGGTCATGACGTGGCAAAGCTCAGCTGCGGATATGAATCCATTTTGGCCCTTGTCGAAAACACGAAAAGCTTCCTTGAGCTCCTCCTCGGAATCGGTATCCTTCATCTTCCTGGCCATCAAGTTGAGGAACTCTGGGAAAACAATTATCTCATTGCCATCAGCATCAACCTCGTTGATCATATCCTGAAGCTCATCCTCGGTGGGATTTTGTCCCAAAGAATGCATCACAGTACTGAGTTCCTTGGTGGTGATACAGCCTTCGCCATCCTTGTCGAATAGAGAGAAGGCTTCCTTAAAATTGAAGAATTTATAAAAACTCAGAAGCAGTTCTGAAATTTCTGAATTATCTATGAAATTTCCGAATTATCTATGAAGAATTTCTACACAAAATCAAAAAATTTAAGATCTGTAAATTTCAAAGTAATTTAAAAACATCACATTCTATCACGAATTTCAGAAAAAAAATTCGCAATGCATGATACAAAATTCGTAATGCATGAAACTCACAATAACACTTAAAATGATAAACTCAAGGATAATATGGAGATAATTATCGCAACTGTAATGCATGATAAAATGTAGTAATCAGGCAAACCGAACATCAACATCTCTAAAACGATTGATTCTTAACTGCTTTGATATTTAATCAGAAGAACAGAATGAAACTATCCCCCAATTATGTTAACTCGAACAAAAGCAAAAACCCTTTTACAAGAGGGTTTAGTAAAGACTCTACACAAGTAAAAATCCTCACTTCCTGATATAAAATATCATAAAATTCTAAAAGATGATAAATTAAAATACTCAATCTAATCTGAAAAAATAATATATTATTTTTTTTGAGTCCTATCTCCATCAAATGGTCTCAAGTCTTATTTTGAAAAAAAGAATTAAGCAACACTCAAAATTCAAAATAGCCCAAATCCAAAAAAATAGGCACACACGAAAAATAAATGAATAAAATCTGCGAATCTTGAAATAAAGAGAGGAATAAATACCCAAAGTGAAACAATAGCATCAAGAAGCCAGCCCAACTGCCCAGTCATAGAAATATAAGTTAAAAAAAAATTCCAAAGCATTTTAAAATGTAATTTAAACAACCTTTATAATTTTATGTGTAGTAATTTAAAAACCTAATAGTACTTTAAATTTATTAAAAATCTCAACTTCCCATCTAAAACTAATTTTCGGGACTCATCGAGAGCTGGAGCTTGAGCTGGTGCTGGGGCCTCTACAACAGGAGCATCCTCACCTGACATTTCTTTTCCAAGATATGATTATCAGAACTCCAGCACAACAACTGTAAAATTTCTTTATAAAAGAAATCATTATAAAATTTGCATATATTCATTTTATTTGTTTATTACATAACAATTATATATAGATTAGCCTAGCTTACATTCAGAATCCGTGGTGATCCAGTTTCACGATCTGGCAACCCACTGATCCCTAACATGTGAAGGAATCGTCGCATTAATTGAATCCGCACTAAGTACTCGCTCGTGTTTTACCGCAGAAGTAGCCGAGTACATTGATGATGACGTGGTCGAGAAACTCTCAACGTCCCATCTAAAACTGATTTTCGGTAACTCGTCGTTAAGCTGTTCATTGTCCGGTACGGCCTTTAAATTAGTTGTTTTGTTCTTAAAAAGCAAAACCTGTAGTAAAAACATGATTCTTTTGATATCAGTACATTAACAATTTTAATAGAAAATTATGGTTTTTATCATATATAAAGCTCTGCATTTTTAACTCTTTGAAGATTATTACATTACATAATAATTAATTAATTAAAACAAAATGTGAAAAGTCAAAACCCCCACTCAAGCAAATTGGAGGATCAATTGTCTCCTTGAAGCCTGCACATATGGCCTTTAATATTGCACCCCTCTCCAGCTTTCCTTTTGGAGACACAACACAATAAAGATCAGATACTCCCACATTTCACTAAATGAGATGTGTACAGTATACATAATTACATACATTCTTAAATCTAAACTAACCTCTGTATTGAACATCATTTATCGCCATAGTTGGTAAGATGGTAACATCACCACGTGAACCATGACCAACCTGAACTCACAAAAATCTCTCCATTATAATAATATACCTTGTAGTTAAAGAAATAAATAATAGTTAGAAAATTTTCTCCATTATAATAATATACCTTGCAGAATCAACCATAACCCAGGGCCATCTTTGTTCATTTATACAATGGCATAGATTACACATTTCACTTATGTTGAAAGAACTAAAAAGAATCTAAATTTCAATTTAAATCCTAATATTCTTCCACATTCTTAAATTTTCTTCCTTTTCTGCCCTTCCTCTTTCTTGCAACCATATCCCAACATCAAGAATTATTATCTCAGAACATAAGAGCAAAAAAAATTTAAAAAATATCCTGATTATATTTTTTAAAAAAATACAAAATTACTTGGTTTGTTTTTTCCACGATACTGCACGATTTGAGGTATGAAAACGCCGGTCACATTCCCGTTTCTCCACAAGTTCAATATCCAGGTCGGAGCCGATTTATCCTCCTCTCTGTTCTCATCAGGCCAATTATAGTAGCCTCTGTTTTGCTGAACACAAATATTATTATTATTATTATTATTATTATTATTATTATTAAGGCCTTGTTTGGCTGCCACCATGTTTGAAATCTTGTTTGGGTTATTAATAATCAGATGGTGTTAAAATGTAAAAATAAAAAATAAAGAAAATTGATTTATATATAAGGACACCATTTTGTGAAATCTACAGCTTTTTAAGAATTAAAAAAATGAATATTACATACACACACGAAGAAAAGACTAAAAACACATATATATGTATCAGATTTTCACTCTAAGCGTCGCATGATTGTTTGCTCGAGATCGAATCAAGTTGATACGCTAACACACGTAATCACAATTTTAAACTTCTTATAAGAACGATTTTGCCTAACACACAGTGCAGAGCAACACCTTATTAGAGTAGGTAATAAAGGGGGCAAATTGATATAAGAAATCAAATCCACGATATTTGAGAATAAATAAGGTACATGTCCTTGCCACAAGTAAATAAAAATTAACATAAGATCGCTGAAAATTATGGCCAATTTACAATACGTGGATAACTACAACTCACTCAGAAAAGGGGGAAAACAAACAAATAAACATACATGGATAGAGTTTGCAAGTAAATAAAAAAATTGTTCTGCATATTTGGTATATGTATTACCAGTCCTCTGGAAAGCATTTCAGATTTCTTCAGCTTCTTCATGGCATAAATATTGCCTGATTTTCCCCCCGACATAATTGAACCTATATCAAGTTAAATCAGAGGCTCAAAAGGCAACCAAAAGATTAGATATTCACATATTCATAAATCAACAAAACTAAATCCCACAAAACTTCATTCCAAATACCATCTCCAACAAAAAAGGTATCATCGTGAAATGATAAATCAATATAGGCCAAAATCTGACCCTTAAAAGATAATTAACTACTAACACAAAACTAAAAAGGTGTAATTCAAGTAATGGACCAGAGATAGATATCCAATACTATCATACTTGCTGCAATTCGTATAAAATCAAATAAAAGTAAAACATGATTTAAATCACAAACGAAATAGAGATCAAGATTCTAAAAATCAATAGTAAATGAAATATACACAAAGTCGATGTAAAGATGGAGATAGAGAAATCCTACAGTAAATGAAATATCCTACAACAACGCATGAAAAGGAAGTACAAATTTAAGACCATGACCATAACATCATTCAATCTGATCTTAAGAACAGACCCAGGATTTCAAATCAAGATTAACACAAGATACAATCCGATATTGCACATTAGTTAAATATCAAATTCAAATAACACTTCAGTATATAAAACAGATCATTCGAAGGACTAAAGGGGAGGCATTCACCCTAATTACAAAAATTAAATCCTTTACTGAGAAACATAAGTTTCAGACAATAACCAAACACTTGTAGCCCATTTGGTATTGCAAGTAATCCAAAAAGACATAAATTGAAAGCCAATTAGTCATCTGTCTCATATTATTCAAACTACTGACCATGTCAAATTAAGCGCAACCTCAATTCCTAAAATTCATATTTGGTCTTTACTTCCGGGCAACCAATAACAAAAAATCTAGCTCAAAACAAAGAGAATATAAGGCATATCCAGATCCATAAACTAAACTATCCTCACAGAGGTAGCTCCATACGAACCTAACTACCGATTATCAACCTATATCAAACATAAAATAAACAATAATTGCTCGCAATTCCGAAACTGAATCGAAAATTTTGAAAAAGAAAAACCTCGAAGTGTTCTTGCATCTTTTTTGGATCGATTGGTTGGCCCTGAGCGTCGACGCCTTGAGAGAGAGAGAGAGAGAGAGAACGGCGGATCTCCTTGAGCTTCAGCCGATTAAATCCAAACAAAAACGCGACCACAGACGGCTGCCGATTAGCTGATTGCTCATTAATGAAATCCAAAAAAAATTAAAATTTTCAGATCTAAAAAATTACTAGGAGAAGAAGTGGTTTTTTTAGATCTCAAATCTGACATAAGGTATTCAAGAACTGAAGCAGATATAAAAATGATAGAATCAGGCAAAGGAAACCAAAATCGGAAATTAAATATCAGTGGGTGAAAAATTCTTACAGATACAGCCGCCTCGATTTCCAAGATCAAAAAACATAAGAAATTATCAGTTTGATAGAAAGTGAAATTTCAATTCACATTAATTGAAATTAAAAAGTAAGACGGAAGAAGGCATAATTCAAAAGAAAACGGAGAGAGGAGCTACAGATGATACAAACCTGCAGAACAAATTAACAAAAATAGAAAAAAAAGTTTTTTTTTTTTTACCCGGTCAAAATTTTGTCCTCCTCCCAAAATAGACCCCCTATGAACCACAGGCCGACACATTATTTTTGAAGCAATTTAATTGGTGCACATTAGCCCCGGAATGCTCTCTTTTCGACACCTCAGCATTAATAGTTAACATTATTAACAAAATGGAGGATAGCAGTTTTCCGAGGGAAAAACCGAGGGAATAAAATATCCCTCGATTTTTTCCGAGGGAAAAAATTTTCCTCGGGAAATCCATTTAAAAAACAGCGCCAATATTTGACGATATAATTACCGAAGGTAATACCGAAAAAATTCCGAAAGAATTATTTCCGACCGAAAATACCCCTCGAAAAAAATGAGGGGACAATTATTTCCGACCGAAAATACCCCTCGAAAAAACCGAGGGGACGAAAATACCCTCGGAATAACCGAGGGACTTTTAGACCCCTCGGTTATTTGAAAATAAAAAAAATCAAAAAAAGTAATTTACAAAGAAAAAACCGAGGACATCAAAATCCCCTCGAAAAAAACCGAGGGCTGCCATGTTCCCTCGGGTTTTTCCAAGGGGATTATCGTCCCCTCGGTTTTTTGAAAATAAAAAAAATCAAAGAAATAATTTACAAAATAACCGAGGGTATATGTGTCCCCTCGGTTTTTTCCGAGGGGATTTTCAATCGCTCAGTTTCTAAATAAAAAAAAATCAAAAAAATAGAAAATCGTATGCTTTGTATGCTTTGATAAATAAAAATTATGGTACTTCATTTGCTTATGAGTTATCCGAGCTTAATATCTATCTAATTTAATATTTTATTTTTATTATATTTTACTAAATTTAATATTTTTTCTTTTATTATATTTTACCAATAATTTTTTTTTATTATTCTAATATAAAAATATAAATAAGTTATAAATAATTATATTTAAAGTTTTTTCTTAAATGATTCATAATAATTTCATGTTTGTAATTCTTTATATAACGTCAATTATCATTAATTTATCGTACTGGAACCACGAGGGTCGGGTGTTGGTCGTTAAATACGTGTTTTTATATTTTGTTCAATTTTTTTTATTTAAAAAAACCGGGGGGAACTATTTCCCCTCGGAAAAACCTCCCCTCGATTTTTTTAAATAAAAAAGATCAAAAAAAATAGAAAAACTGTAAAAATAAAACAAATCTTATCATCTTAGGCACGTGGGGTGGTTTTGACCCGATTTCGATTAAAAAATATCAACGAGCATGTGCGTATTCACACGTGTCGTGTAATTCGACCAACAACCAAGATACGATCGATCGATCAAGTTGTTCGGTTGGAAACGTGAAGCGACGAGGTGTCGTGATTTTGCCGATCCATGAGGAACGGGTGTCGATCTTTAAGTACAAGTTTTCTATTTTTTTCGATTTTAAATCAAAAATTCAAAAAAATATCGAGAAAAATAGGAAATTCGTACAAAATAAAAACTGATCCTATTATTTTACGAACGGGGCAGGGAGGGTGTGTCTCGGTGTCCTGGAACCACGAGTAACGGGTGTCGATTGTTAAATACGAGTTTTCTATTTTTTTTCGATTTTAAATAAAAAATGGAAAACAATTCTTAAAAAAATTAAAATTAGTAAATAATAAAAACAAATCGTATAACTTCACGAACGAAATGGGGAGAGGTGCGTCTCAGTATCCAGGAACCACGAGGGTCAGGTGTCGATAGTTCAATACGCATTTTCTATATTTTTCGATTTTATTTTATTTAAAAAACTGAGGGGCACTATTTCCCCTTGGAAAAAACCGAGGGCCCATCCCTCCCTTTGGTTTTTCCCGAGGGGAAAACCTCCCCTCGGTTTTTTTAAATAAGAAAATCAAAAAATTAATAAAAAGTAGAAAAATTGTAAAAATGAAACAAATCCTATCATCTTAAGCACGTGGGGTGGTTTTCACCCAATTTCGATTGAAGAATATCAACGAGCATGTGCGTATTCACACGTGTCGTGTAATTCGACCAACAACCAAGATACGATCGATCGATCAAGTTGTTCGGTTGGAAACGCGAAGCGACGAAGTATCGTGATTTTGCCGAGGTGGCAAGAGGTGCGTCTCGGTGTTATGTATCCACGAAGAACAAGTGTCGATCGTTAAGTACGCATTTTCTATTTTGTTTTTCGATTTTTAAATAAATATTCGAAAAAATATCGAGAAATATGGAAAGTTCGTAAAAAATAAAAACAGATCCTATCATTTTACGAACAAGGTGGGGAGGGGTGTGTCTCGGTGTCCCGGAACCACGAGGAATGGGTGTTGACAGTTAAGTACGCGTTTTCTATTCTTTTCCGATTTTAAATAAAAAATGGAAAAAAATTAAAAAAATGAGAAGTTAGTAAAACATAAAAACAAATCCTATCATTTCACGAATGGGGCGGGGAGGGGTGCATCTCGGTATCCTGGAACCACGAGGGTCAGGTGTCGATCGTTAATATGCGTTTTCTATTTATTTTTTTTTGATTTTTTTATTTAAAAAAATTTAGGGGCACTATTTCCCCTCGGAAAAAACCGAGGGCAGCTGGTTCCCCTCGGTTTTTTCCGAGGGCAATTTCAAGTCCTCGGTTTTTTTAAATATAAAAAATCAAAATAAAATCGAGGGGTACTTATTCCCCTCGGTTTTTTCGAGGGATTACCGAGGGGCTTTGTGCCCTCGGTCCCATGACCTAATTAGCAGCGGGCTCCCTCTCACTACCTTACTTTCACAGCAGCCAAAAACAAGAAAAAAAGAAAGAAGTAGAAAGAGAGGGAGAAAAAGGAGAATCACCGCCACCGCCGCACCTCCGTCGTCGTCGACGTCGCCCACCAAAACGAGCACCGCCGTCTAGACGCCACCAACCCCAACCACCACCGAAATGAGCACCGCCACACTTTCGTCGCTGGTCTCCAGCCGCCACCAACCCCAGCGCCACCCGCCGGTCTCCAGCCTCCTCCCGCCACCCTTCCGAAAGTAAGTTCAATTTTGGGTTGTTTTTTACTTTTTTTTTTTGTATTATTTGCATGTATGAATTATGTTTCTAATTTATAATTAGGGTTTAATATATGGTTTAATTTTCAATTACGATTTAATTAGTGTTGGAATTGCAATTAGGGTTGTAATTTAGATTTTAGGGTTAATTTTAAAATTAGGGTTCAATTTAGGGTTTGTTTTAGGATTAATTTTAGGGTTTAATATTTAATTATGATTAGTTCTGTGATTAGTTTTAGGCTAAATTTTAGTACTAATTTTAGGGTTTAATTTATAAGTAGGGTTCAATTTAGGAATAATTACGTAAATAGGGTTCAATTTAGGAATAATTACGTAATTAGGGTTCAATTTAGAAATAATTAATAATTAAGGTTCAATTTAGGAATAATTACGTAACTAGGGCTCAATTTAGGAATAATTACGTAATTAGGGTTCTAATTAACCCTCCTGAGAAAATAAGAATATCAGGA
>BMAC01000912.1:220908-260673 GCA_014905375.1 Phtheirospermum japonicum | reverse complement strand
ATCTTCTTCTGAGACAGAGCTGTTCTAGCCATCTCTCAACTTATCTAACTATTCTGAATCAGAGCTACCCAAACCAGGTCTGGCGTATATATATTACCCTATCAACTCCTCCCCCCGAATAGTTGGGGTAGATCTGTAACACCCCAAAGCTCTTTCGAAATAAATGAGTTATTCTGCCCTTTATGATTTCTCGTACTGGGGGAATCCCGAGAAATCCGCCTGACACCCAAGCCTAATTATTGGCATTAGTGATGTCGGTTCATCTCCCCAAGTGACAACCACACCAGTCCTTCGAGTACACGCCACGTTAGCCCTATTCTAGGACGGTCGACGCTCCAGCTCACCTCCTAGGACACTGTTCGCCTGCCAGCATTAAATGCAAGGATCCCATCAAATCCCGCCTTTATCGATTTCCGTTTTTCAAATTTATCCACTTCCTTTTTGTCCCTCCAAATTCCCTTTCTCCTCTCTCTTTTCAAACTCCGTTTTTCACAACTTCCCAAATCCTCCCTTTTTCTTTCTCCAGTATCCCGGCGACCTTCGCAATTCCGTTTATCTTCATCCAGTTTCTCCGAGTACTCACTAACCAGGTACCCCCTCTACTCTTTATACAATCTTTTAGTTATGTCAGTCTCCTCTTCCTACTCCGGTTCCTCTGAGAAGGCTATATCGGAAGCCCCGGTGAGCTCTACTTCCTCCATTAATTTATCCTTCTCCGATTCGCCACCAACGACTCCGATAAAGAGACCCCCGGCAGTTCTACCCTTTCCTCCCTCTGATAATATCTCCTCTATAGTTAGCAATCAAACCCTTATGGATATTCATGCCACCTTCCCTATTTCAGATGAATTTATTTTTACCAGTCCGGCGCCCGTCGAGAGGGCCTCATCACCTCCCTCCGGTCACCTTACTTTCTACATGGACCAGTTCCACGCCGGACTAAGCCTACCCATTCACCCTTTCATACTATCCATTTCCCGGTTGTACTATATTCCGGTACAACAATTCTTACCCAATGCTTTTCGTGTTATGGCCGGATTTCACCTAGCGGCCCAGTTTTCCGGGATAGTTCCTACAGCCCAACTTTTCTTCTCTTTGTTCCAGGCAAAGATTTCTTCTGGCTTTTTCTACCTATCGGGGCGACCTGATGTCCATTTTCTGACAGGTCTTCCCACATCTCATAAGGACTGGAAGAAGAAGTTCTTCTTCGTCCAGAGCTCCGGTGACTGGGGCTTTGCCACCGCCCCTATCAACTTCCTACACCCGCAGGTGCGTTTATCCCGAGGTTATAGACCACCGCACCTAGGCGAGAAAATCGCCCTCCTCAACCAGAACCCTTTTAATCTAACCAAACTTCTCAAACCTAAACTATTGAATTTTTTTCAACAAACAGCAAGGGAATGGGCCTCTGCCACCCCAAATCAGTATATTCCTAAGATGATCTGTCTTTCTCTCTATCCAGTATTATTTTTGGTATTACTATTATTTTTTACTATTCCATTCTTTATTTCAGTAACTATGCTGCAAGCACGTCTGGCCTCCAAGGCAAAGAAAACAGCAGGAGGGGGTCAGAGAAGCCCGCTGGGAGAATCCTCCAGAGCTTCTCCCACTTTGGAAGAGGTTGCCTTGCTAACTGCTCCCCGCAGTCAGCCCCAGGAGCAGAACCCTACAGCCCCAGTGAGAAGGGATGCAGAGCAAGTAAAAAGAGCTACTCCCGAGCAGGCAGCTCCCTCTCAGGCAGCCCTGCCTCCATCGGATCCTGAGGAAGGGCAGCAGCTGCAACGGAGGAAAAGGAGAAGGAAGGGGCCCAAGGGCGTCTCCGAGGTGAATCCCCAAGTTCCCCCCTATCCAAAATAGACCTTCTTCAACAGATCTGTGTTAGATTGCTCTGGCAAAGTGGCCAGACAGTTCATGATGGGGCTGGCCCCTACGGCTGACCGCCGTACGGTAGAGAAGATGTCTGACCCAGAGCTGCTGGAGTCATACTGCAAGGCAGAGGCGCAGGTGAGATATCCATCTCTTGCTATGATTTTTACTTTCCTGGACTTTTGTTTATACTTCTCCTTTTCTTTTTCTAGGCGGTGGTGCTCAGGGCTGATCTCCTAGCCCGAGCTCGCGGTTCTCTGCTTTAGGCCGACCTGAAGAGGGATATTAAGACCTTGAAGAAGCAGAGGCAAGAGCTTCTCTTGCCCGAGCTCGCGGTTCTCTTTACCAGAAGTCTAGAAAACAGGTCTTCCCCATTCTAGATCTTCCTTATTTCTTTCCTCCACACCACCTCAGTATTAGACCTGACTCTAATCAGGTCTTCTTTATTTCAGGTCTTCCTTATTCTGTATCACTTCAGCCCTGTAACTTCCCTAGCAGAGCACTTTCCTCAGCCCCGCATAATCTCCGGGTTGTTAGTAATTCTTTTAATGATGGATAAGCCAGGAAGAATCCTGAGCGATAACCACCTCTTCCTGATATTCTTATTTTCTCAGGAGGTTTAATTAGATCTTCTTCTGAGACAGAGCTGTTCTAGCCATCTCTCAACTTATCTAACTATTCTGAATCAGAGCTACCCAAACCAGGTCTGGCGTATATATATTGCCCTATCAACGTGGTGTACGGCGCCGGCCGGGAGGTTTCATCCCTCTAATAATGGTTTTCAAAATTATTTTAAAAAATGATGGTGGTTTTCAAAATGTTTTAATTGTTTGTGATGGTGGTGGTGAAATACCGTGGTGATCGGTACATTTATGTTGTGTTTAACATATATATTATTTTCTAGATATTATTTAAATTATGTGATTTATTGATTAATGTATACGTCTGTGATGACGTGGTTTACGGCGCCGGCCGAGGAGATTTCGTCCCTACAATAACGGAGTTTAAAATAGTTTTGATCCAAAATAAAATCTTTCTATACTCAAACAATATACCTTAGACTCATTTGGTATTTAGTATCGAATAGAGAACTCGATACTAAATCCTGAATTGTCCACTTCTTTGGACAGTTTGAGAGCGTGATTGTAATATGGCTTATCTTATCTATATATATTTTTTTATTGATTATAAAAATTTTGGTTCAGTATCTCTCTTATGTTCTCGGGTGCACTACAATATATGTGTATTTAGAGAACTAAAGGGAGATGCTGCCAAAATTTTTAGTCAACAAAAATTCATATACTAAGACACTGTATTAGGAAAATCACGTTTTCGAATGGGATAGGGCCTTACCGAAAAATTCAATCAATCTCTAGCCACCCTCATGCTGCCCAATTCTTGATAAATTAATATAACAACCGTATAATATTAGGATGAGTTCCAATCGTAGTTAGATGTACAAGCGAATCAACAACAACTATTTATCTTCACAATTCGTGGATGGAGTCGAGAGTTATATTGAATTTGCGCAAGCACATTCCGCTCATAAGGACGGACAGAGGCTGAAATGTCCTTGTAATCGTAGTAGATGTAGGAATAATAGTTACCTCGACGTCGATGAGATCAAGTACCACTTGGTTAGACATGGGTTCGAGCCGAATTACTTTAGATATATTTACCATGGAGAAAGTCGGCTCGCCACTTCTGGACGCCATCACGATTTTCATCCTAAGGACCCTATTACATCCTTTCTGAAGAATCATCAAACGCGTACATTAATATTGTTCAAGATGCAGCTGGATCCGATTTTGACGTGGTTGCCGATATGGAAGAGTCGCCGAACCCTGAGGCTAAAAATTTTTACGACATGTTGAAAGCTGGAAATCAGCAATTGTATCCGGGGTGCAAGGAACATACTCAGTAGTCATTAGTTTCCCGTTTCATGAATTTGAAGTCAAAGAATCACATGTCTCAGAAGTGTTATGATCAATTGAGTGAATTAATCAAAGTGATTGTACAGAAAGATAATCTCGTACCTGATAACTTCTACAACAGAAAGAGTTTGTTAAGGGGTATGGGCTTACCAAAGGAGAAGATAGAATGCTATAAGAATAATTGTATGATCTATTGGAGAGACGATTCTGATTTGACAAGCTGCAAATTCTACAATGAACCTCGGTTTAAACCCATTCATCAAGGAAAAACAAAATGACAGAAAGCTCGTGTTGCGTACAAGAAGATGTACTATTTTCCATTAACTCCTCGTTTGCAGAGGTTGTACGCATTTAATGCCACAACAAAAGATATGAGATGGCATGCTGAACACGTGATTGAAGACAATGTTATGTGCCACCCATCCGACTCAAAAGCTTGGAGATATTTCAACCAGACTCATCCAAGTTTCGTGGTTGAAAGTTGAAACGTGAGATTGGGTCTTTGTACATATGATTTTCAGACATTTGGAAGTTTTGGCGCACAATATTCATCGTTCCCGTCATAGTTACACCCTACAACTTGCCTCCTTGACGTGCATGAAAGAACAGTTCATGTTCCTGAGCATTCTTGTACCAGGGCCAAAGAATCCAAAAGACAAACTTGATGTGTTTTTGCAACCTTTAATCGCCGAATTAAATCAGTTGTGGACGGTTGGAGCTCCCTCGTATGATATATCTAAGAAACAAAATTTTCAATTGCGAGCAGCCCTTATGTGGACAATTAGCAATTTTCCTACATATTCTATATTTTTTGGATAGAGTACGACCAGTCGAACAGCTTGTCCTTATTGTATGGAACGGTCAGACGCCTTCACTCTTAAGTGCAGCGAGAAGCAATCGTGGTTCGACAATCACTAAAAAATCCTTGGGTGCAATCACCGTTTTCGAAAAGATAAACGATGCTTTCAAAAAAGAAGATCTGTTGAGACCCAACCGCTGGAAGTGCGCTCAGGGACAGAGTTTTGGCAGAAATTGAAAGATTGGGGCTTCAGAAAGTCACTGAGCTGGATGCAGCACTCGTTAATGGGCAAATATCTCGAACGTCTGGTTGGAGAAAATGAAGCATCTTCTGGGATCTGCCATATAGGAGGACAAATCTAATTTGCCACAATTTAGATGTTATGCACATCGAAAAAAATATGTTTGACAATGTTTTTAAAAAGGTGATGAATATCAAAGGGAAGACCAAGGACACGCATAAATATAGGTCAGAGTTGAATGAGTATTGTAATCATTCAAAGTTGGTGCCAGATGGGTCGGGAAAGTGCCCTAAAGCCTGTTACATACTTGATAAGCCGTCGAAAGCTACCGTTTGTGATTGGGTCAAATCTTTTCGATTTCCAGATGGGTACGCATCAAATTTGGGGTGTTGCGTTTGTTAGAAGAGTTTTAGTGGTGATGAATAAATCATCGGGTTCATGGCTTGGTATTATCGGAATTCGATTCAATTGAAGGAATCTATGTGTTTGTAGCTTGTAGAAATAAAAGGAAAATAAAAATAAAACAATTAAACTAATTAAACTATCCTAGAAATTGAAATAGCAAGTGGGTAGAATGCCCCGTCGTATGCCTCGAATTGAAAATTGCAAGAAACAATGGAAATTAAGCAAAAACAAGCATGTTTCACCAAGTACAAGCATGCATTCACAAGGTACCACTATGCTTGCATGAACAAAAAAACTTGAATAAAACAAATTGACAAAAACCAAAAGCATCAAACGCACAAGCAATGAAAATAGACGGAAAAGTTCAAACCTTTACGAGAATTAACAAGCAACAAGTAAGAGATCTAGGATTAAGCATGAAACAAAGCATGAAGATAAAATTCAAAATAAAACATATGAAAAACTCGAAATCAAGATGATCCAAGACCCGATCTATGATCTAGACGTGTCGCTCATCTAGATTCCATAGCCAATTCTTAAGATCTAACATGAATTCAAGGTGTTAAGACAAAAGGCATGAAATGGAGAAAAATGCATGAAACATATGAAATTACGTGAATTAAATGATCTACGCCTCAATCTATGATCTAGTTGTGTCACTCAACTAGATTCCATGGATGATTCAAAAATCAAGCACAAAGTCTAATACCTAAGGCAAAAAGCATAAAATAAATGAAGAACAAAGCATGAAATTAAAAGAAAGCTTACTAAAATTAAATGGAGAATCCAACAGCTTGATTGAAATTGCAAGGAATTAAAAATCCAAGGGTGTACTTGAATCCTTCTTGAGCTTACAAATCCAAGGCAAAGCTTGAAATTAAATCTAGAGAGAGAAATTAATCCCAAACCCAAGCTTGGGTTGGGAGGAGGTGTTTTTACAAAAATAAGAATTGTCCTCTATTTATACTGGATTTTTATTGGGTTTAAATGGGCCAAATTAGTCTAAAAGGCTTGAAAATCCCGGGTTTGACCTGAAATTGCATCTTGGCTTGAGGTTTGGCATGACTTTGGGCAAACTTGGGCGTGGAAATGGGCTTGGAGCTGGACGCCACTCTAGGCAAGCCTGGGCGCAACTTTAGCCACCAAACTAGGCGTGCCTGGGCCTCATTCTGGGCATCATTCTGGGCGCCATTCTGGGCGTGCCTATGCATCATTCTGGGCGTGAAAATAGGCAGGGCTAGGCCACCATTCCAGAATGTTAGCCATTTTGGAGCTTGCTCTTGGCACCAATTTGGGATGCAAGTAGGCAAGGCTGGGCTTGGATTTTTGTCCTACATGCCTTAGGTTGAATTCCAATCATTAAGCCACCTATTAAATGAAAATTTTGAATATCAAAAACCCAAGAAGCCCAATCAACTATAAAATTAACAAGAAACATGAAAAACAACAAAACGAGAAAAACAAATGAATAACCTAATGAAGCTCAATTAAAAACTACTAAAATTAACATAAAACTCTAATTAAAAACACGAGAGAAATACCACAAATACATGCAAAATAGCATTGACAATAAGGAATCGCGTTTGATCAGGATGAAGAGTCATGATTGTCATGTATTCATGCAGAGGTTGATACTAATAGCCTTTCGTGAACTGCTTCATCCGAATGTGTGGAAGGCTCTAACCAAATTGAGCCTGTTTTTCGAGGATCTCACGTCAACAGTCATTCGCACCAAAGATATGAGTCGACTTAAACGTGATATTCTGTTAATATTGTGTCAACTGGAACTGATCTTCCCTCCAAGTTTATTTGACTCGATGGATCATCTGCCCATTCATCTTGCGTATAAAGCAAGAATTGATGGCCCAGTGCAGTATAGATGGATGTACCCGTTCGAGAGGTATCTTCACAAACTAAAGAACAACGTGAAAAATAAGGCGAGTGTTGAAGGGTCGATAACAAACGTATATATAGTCGATGAGGCATCAACTTTTAGTTCGTACTATTTTGAAGATCACATTTCAACTAAAAGAACAAATTTGCCTAGAAATGACTATGGTCAGAATTGTGTGGATGACGCTAATGAAATCCCCTCGGTGTTTAAGAAATGTGGAGAGACATTTGGTACAAAGGGAAAAAGATTTCTAAGCAAAGCAGAACACACCACCGCAAGGATATACGTGTTGTTAAGTTGTGAGGAGGTCCAAGAATATGTTAGGTATGAATACTCTTTCCAGTTTTTATATATATATATATATATATATATATATATATACTATTACTTTTTTCCTCAATTGTGTAACAAATGATGTAGTATTTACACGAACAGCATTAAACATCTCAAACCCAACATTATCGATGATAGGCTCAACGAAAAATTGGAAAATGAATTTGTCAATTAGTTCAAACATTACGTAAGACGTTTGATACCGAGATGCATATCATATAATTATCGTATCTATTTATCTAATATATTTGCTAAATTAAAAATAATTTGTCAATGTCATAGGCTATAGATCGTTCAAATAATGTGATCGACGTGAACATTAGGAGCCTAGCTGCGGGTCCATCAAGATGTGTAAAATGTATACCGGATGTAAGATAAATGGTTATAGATTTCACATATTGGAGCATGGATCTAATAAAGGAACATCAAGAAGTGGAGTATGCATTAAAGGGTCAAATTATGGGGCAACCGAATATGATTATTATGGTCGTCTCATAGAAATTGTGCAGCTCGAATACACCGGCCTAACAAAGAAAAATGCGTTATTGTTAAAGTGCGAATGGTTTGATCCAACTCCTACAGGCACAAAAGTTCATCCACATTATAAGCTTGTTGATATCAATCATAAGCGTAGGTTTAATCGATATGAGCCTTTTGTACTTGCTTCCCAAGATGTACAAGTATACTATTGTGCATACCCAAGTTTGAGACGAGACAAGTTGGACTGGTGGGCAATGTGTAAAATCAAGGCGAGATCAAATGTTGAGTTTATCGAGCCTCTACCAGAAGAATCATTTTAAGAGGAAGCTGTAAATACATGTAGTCCGATTCAACTCGACGATGTCGATTTCCAGTTGCACAACCCCAATGATACATGGATGGACTTGGTAACTAGACAAATGATGATACAGAAGAAGAGTTACTCACCGATCAAGTTACAGATCAAGACACGGACGAAGATGAGTTTGTTGATGACTTTATTAGTGAAAGTGATTATTTTGGTTGACATATATGTAGTTTATTCATATTGTAAAACACACTTTTTATTAAAACTATTTTTTTCATGTTTGGATTTATTAAGACGTTTGGTATATAATATATACTAGTATTTTGTAAAATGCTCGTATTATTATCTAATAATTTTATCAGATGCTGAGAGGTCGAGGTTCCAGTAGCATGGGTCGATCAGATATGGGGTTGGCTAATCGTTTAGTTGATTTCGATGACGACTACATGGGTATCGGTACTGATCATTCAGCGCCAATGCAGACACCGATGCAGACATAATCACCGCTACATACACCGTCCGATGCGGGTACATCACGATGGCAGTTGGTCCCACCACAGAGTGGGGGAGTTCTAGTTTATATTGCAGGGAAGAAGTAATTAAATAATTATTTTAAAATTATAATTATCGTTATGATTAAATTATATACGTAATAAAAAAAAATACAATTAAATACAGGCTACACAGCAGACAGGCCAAGGTGACCACTATACTCCGGGAGATTATGGAGAAGGAACTCCATCCCGCCGGGTGGTGCTATAAGGATGTTCCTCAGGAGACTAAGGATTTCTAGTGGGAGATGTTTCAGGTAATTATTATTTTATGTCCAAATTTGTTAATCTTTACTGTAACTACACAATCATATGTATCAATTGGATTGTAATTATTATTTTATATTATAGGAGATTTGTTATTGGGACCCGGAGGGGTATAGTGCTCGTCATATAGAGAAAGTATTTTTCTCGATGATGTAAGACAAGTACGGGAAGCAACTGAACGAGTATAAGCAGTATCATGCTTCTCATGGTGGTCAGCTGAAGACATGCGTTACCCAGGAGGTCTAGAGGTAAACGATTATGTTATATATTTTTGTATTAAATTAGGATTTTTTATTTATAACAAATAATTTATATCGTATCTTATATATCATGCATCTCAAGTAGGACTTAGAAGGTTGAGTGGGATAAGCCCGAGAACAAGGTAAAATCCAAGCAGTGCATTAAGAACAGAAGGAGCGAGCCTGCTGGGCTGGGTACTGGGATATCAAAGCACAAGGGGGGCTAGATCTAATATCTATTATGCTCTGGATATCATAAGTAATTTCAGAATATAATAATATATTATTTATTTATTTATTTTCAATGTTAATTATTTGAAAATTTTATTTGGATACAGGAGCGGGAGATGGTGAGCCGGCCAAGGCGTACCAGGTTTTTGTACTTACAAACAAGAAGGACGATGACACGTGGATCGATGCAAGATCCAGTAATATTAATGTGAGTCTCTTCCTTATTTTTAACTTGTTCTTTGGTTTTAATGTAGAATTTACTAACGTGTTGTATTTCAGCCGAAGTACGAGCGACACCTGGAGGAGGCACATGCGTCTTCCCAGGATGAGGGTAAAGAGGTTGACCCTGACTGGGTTATCTTCGATGTCGTTGGGTCAATCAAGGGATGACACTATGGCATCGGCTCGTACGGGAAGGCGGTTGCTGCAGCGAAGGGTTTTATCACAGGCAGCTCTTCTTCCTCCTAATCCCAATAGCATATAACCCACGTGAGACAGCTCGAGGCGCAGCTCCAGACGCAGAGGGAGGATTTGGAGGCTACGAGACTAGCTCAAGAGGATCAGAGGGCAGAGCTCATGGTGGAGGTCTAGGCAATCGAGCAGCGATACACCGAGTCTGAGCGACTACATGAGGAGCAGCGCCGACAGCAGGAGGCATTTCAGGCACAGGTGAATGCACAGATGGCCGAGATGTACGCTCGTTTCTCACAGTACCCCCCACCGCAACCCCGCCACAGCACCCCCCGTCATAGGACAGTTTGATATGTTTTATAAAAACTTGGTTACTAAACACTTTTGTCGAACACATGTAATAATCATAAATTTCCAAATATTTTTATAATAATTGGTTTATTTATTTGTCTGTTCATTATTGATTTTTCTTCATTTTTTGGGAAATTTTAATAAATAAACAGGAATTAAAATTAATATTAAAAAATATTTATTAAAAAAATGAAAATCCGAGGGGGAATACCCTCGGAAAATCCCTCGAAAAATCAAAAAACTGAGGGAAAAACCGAGGGTGTATGCCCCTCGATTATTCCGAGGGTAGCTATGGCCCTCGATTTTTTTGAGGGTACTGCCCCTCGGTTGTTCCAAGGGCATTCTGCCCTTGGTTTTACCGAGGGTTAATTGCCCTCGGTTTTTCCGAGGGCAAACTCCCATCGGTTTTTCTGAGGGTAGCCGCCCCTTGGTTTTCCTGAGGGTCGTACGGGGTAATTTACCGAGGGGATCAACCCTCGGTATTCCTCTCGGTATAATTTTCCAAGGGAAATTTACACTCGAAAAAATTTACCGAGAAAGGTTTTAATGAGGGAAATTTTCCCTCGGTTTCTCAAAAAACCGAGGTAAAAATCCCTCGAGAAACTGTTATCTTTTGTTGTGTTGTGATCTGGTAGTTTGTTTTAAAAGATAAGTTATAACCTATATCTTTTATGTTTAGATTTGTTTAAAAGAAAGAGTAAAAGCTGATCTAGACTCGTGATAGAGTAAGCTTTGGACTTGAGGTAAGTAGAGATTTATTTGAACCTGCAATGCATAAATATAGTATTCTCTATAATTATATGATAAGTATGTGCTATTTTAATTTCCTTCACTGAATGTGTAACGTGGATGATATGATAAGAATATGTATATAATGAAGAATATAATTCATGAGCATTAGTATATGAAAATATGATTGATAAGTAAGATTTCACAAGCACTCATGACATAAGTTTTAAAGAATGATTTTATTGACCACTACTAATGCACCGAGTCATTTGGGACATGTGTATATGATGTTTAAGTTAGTAGCCTATGAGACATACAAACGTGTCTACTGCAAGATGTAGCTCGGTGTCGTATGAGGCATACGAAGTAAGTCCTTAATTATTGATTCCCAGTATCATGTGACACATACGAACTGAGCTACTTGAAAAGGTAGTTTAATGCCATGTGAGCATTCTTATTGGGCCATTATGATGAATGATTATACACTTAGCTCTTCCTTGTGCATAATATTAAGGAATGATTCTAAAGCATTTTATTTCTCCTTGTAAATATGTGAAAATATTTTCTATTCCTTGATCTTAGGATCTGTTATGGGAATTAGTTATGGGGCTTTAATGTTAATATTCCCATCCTTATATTATATATATTGACCGTGTATTGGTGAACAAAAATAAATCAAAGTCCTATAATTCTACAACCTTTTATATGGTATCACATTGAAGCCTCTCTCTCATGAGTCTTCTCGATCCTTCACTACCATGACTACCAGTGGCCAATCATCCACCACGGTTCCGGTACTTCCCACGACGGAACCAACGGTTATTCCCATCTCTGCTCGCCACCACTTACCCATAAAATTGACCCAGTCAAACTTCCCTTCATGGCTCACTCATCTCTGTGCCTTATTGAATGGCTTCTCATTGATCAGTCACATTGACGGATCCTCACTATCTCCAAATTCTGTTACTGATCCGGGCGGTTATCTTCGGTGGTTCAAGCAAGACCAATTGCTTATTGCGGCCATTCTTGGTTCGGTCTCGCCGGACATCTTTCCCATTATTTCCACCGCGTCCACAGCGGCTGACACCTTCTCGAAACTTTCCGCTGCCTTCGCCAGTAAATCCAGAGCGCATGTGATGTTTTTGAGAACATCTCTCACTAATTCTTCTCTTGAAGGTAAATCCATTACTGAATTTGTTAATCACATAAAATCATTATCGGATGAACTTGGACTCATTGATCGATCGGTAAAGAATAATGATCTTACCATATACATTGTGAACGGACTCACGCCTGAGTACAGGGACATAGTCAGTGCGGTTCGCACCCGTGACACACCCTTTCGGTTTGAGGAGTTACGTGATCGGCTAATTGAACATGAATTGTACCTTAAGCATATTGAGGCGAAAGCAGCCTCCTTGGTTTCTACGGCCAATATGGTGCCATCGGGCTCCTCCTCCAGCAGGTCTGGTTCGAAAATCTCTGGTGGTGGTCGGGGATGACATGGCTCGTACCGTGGGTATCCCAGTGGGGGTCGTGGAGGTGGTTCCCATCAAGGCCGTGGTCATTCCTAGTAGTCCCAGCAAGGAGGTGGTCATGATTTCAATGTCGGGTGCCAGATTTGTGGATTCAAAGAGCACACTACTCCCTTTTGTAGATGACTTCCGCAAGCTTCGACACACTTTGCTCAACCCCCAACACACGGTTCCTAGGAAGCTTGGCTAATGGATTCCAGAGCTTCACACAATTTAATGAGTGATCTTGGTAACCTTTCGATCCACTCAGAATATGACAGCACAGATGAAATTCAAATTGCAGATGGCACAGGTTTAACTATCTCCCATTTTGGTTCTACTTACATTCATACACCGTTGCGCAATTTTCAATTATCTGATGTATTGTGTGTACCTGGTGCGGCGAGAAATCTTATTTCTGTGCATTAATTTACTAAGGAAAATCATGTGTCCCTTGAGTTCTTTCCTAATTTTTTCTTGATTAAGGATCCCATGATGGGGGCGCTTCTGGCTCGAGGACCCTGCCGTAACGGTGTCTACCAATTTCAATCGTCAATTACTGTTAGGTTGATAAAGTTGCTGCTCTTGAAGTGCGTATATTACTCCAGTCAATGGAATTCTCATCTTAGTCACCCCTCTGGCCGAATGAGCTCATTTATTTTATCTACTAATAATTTTCCTACTTTGCAAACTTCGGCGCATGTGCCTAACACATGCTTTTCGTGTAATGTGAGCAAGTCTCATAAACTGTCATTTGCAGACTCTATTTCTATTGCTTCTAGACCTTTAGAATCTTTATATGCGAATGTTGGGGCCCTGCGCCTACTTCAATTGATGGTTGCAAATACTTCTTACATATTGTGGATTTATTCAGTAGATACTGTTGGGTGTATATGTTAAATGCCAAGTCGCATGTACTCTCCATCTTTCGACAATTCCGTACTCTTGTGGAAAAGCAGTTTTCCTTGACTATACTAAATTTCTAAAAAAACAATGGAGGCAAAACCTTGGCTCTTAAATCTTATCTTTGTGCATCTAGTATTTCTTGGTTGACCACTGCACCACATACTCCACAATAAAATGGAATTTTCGAGCGACGTAATCGTCACATACTTGAAGTAACCCGAGCACTTCTTCATCATGCAAGCTTACCTAAAAATTACTGGTCTTTTGCAGTAAAAATAGAAACATATTAAACTAATCGAATCCCCTCCTCGGTTCACTCGGCTAAGAGTCCTTTTGAGGTTTTATTTCATCGCAAGCCTAATTACCGTAAACTCCGCATATTTGGGTGTATCTGTTTTCCATGGTTGCGTCCGTATCAACTGGGGAAATTAAATTTCCTGTCCAAACCATGCATATTCATAGGCTATTCTACGAGTCAAAGTGCCTATCGTTGCTACGATCCGAAAACTGGTCGAATCTTCATTTTCCGGCATGTAAAATTTTCTGAAACAACCTTCTGGGATTTTACTGCATCGGTACATGCTGAGTCCACTTCTTCTCCTTCTCTTCTACTGCTATTCACGATTACTACAGGCGATGCAAGCACCCAAGTCCCGATCGAAGCGCTGCCTACCGAGTCGCTGAATGCTCCGCCTCCTGCTTCGGCGATTGTTCCACTGCCCCCTACAACCCTGCCACTGGCACCTATTCCAGAACAACCAGCATTGCCCCCACCTTCAGGCAGAACTCACACCTTGCGCACATGAGCTCAAAATAATATCTACAAAATGGAAACAATTATATTCCTCAACAAAACACCCGCTACTGCCCGATGTCGAGCCATCTTGTGTTTCCGTTGCACTGTCTTCACACCATTGGTGTCACGCAATGGATGTAGAATTCACTGCCCTACAATGACATGGAACTTGGTCCTTGGTTGCACCTCTGCCTAATTTTAATATTGTCGGATGTAAATGGTTTTTTCGTATTAAACAAAATCCTGATGGATCGATTGAGCGTTATAAAGCCCGCCTTGTGGATAAGGGTTGTCATCAAACCCCAGGAGTGGATTTTCTTAAGAAATCTAGTCCGGTGGTTAAACCCGTCATGATTAGAACTGTTCCCACCCTGGCACTTTTGGCTAACTGGCCTCTTCGCCAACTTGACATCAGTAATGCCTTTCTCCATGGCTCTCTAAAGGTTCCTGTTTATATGTCATAACCTCCAGGGTTTGTTGATCCATCACAGCCTTCTTCAGTTAGTCTATTACACAAATCCCTGTATGGTCTTCGTCACGCTCCGAGAGAATGGTACATTGCTCTCCCACTCTCACCGCCTTTGGTTTTGTGCAATCCCGGGCAGATCATTCTTTATTTACCTATACTCATGGATATAATCGACTCATCATTCTTGTATATGTGGATGATTTAATCTCACCGGGCCATGTCCTACTCAGATTCAGAAAGTTATCTCACACTTGCAGTCCTCTTTTGCTCTCAAGGATTTGGGACCACTATCCTTCTTCTTAGGAGTTGAAGTTGCTCATTGCAAGGGAGGTCTTTTCCTCTCACAGCATAAATACTTAGTTGATCTTCTCCGTCGACACAACATGGATGGAGCTAAGTCTCTTCGCACACCCAGTAATCCAAAAGCTACTTCTTCTTCTTCGCTTGTTGATTAAACTGAATACCGCAGTGCCATTGGTGGTCTTCAATACCTAGCCTTTACACGGCTGGATATCTCCTTTACTGTAAATCGTCTAGCCCAACGTATGTCTGCCCCATCTGGCTCTGATTGGTGTGAATTCAAAAAGTTATTTAGATATCTTAAAGGAACTCTTCACCATGGTCTTCTCCTTCGTCGCCCATCTACTCTTCGCCTCACAGCTTACTCCGACTCGGATTTTGCTGGTGATCGTCTTGACTACAAATCTACGTCTGCTTATGTTCTTTTTCTTGGTGAGAATCCGATTTCTTGGCGGTCTCATAAACAGGCAGGTGTTGCTCACTCCTCAACTGACGTTGAGTATCGCTCTCTTGCTTCCGCTGCCTCTGAAGTGGCTCGGGTCGTCAATCTCTTCAAGGAATTACACATTCCAGTTTCTACGATACCTCGACTCCTTTGTGATAATATGGGTGTTACAAGGCTTGCCCTTCCATCCGGTTCAACACTCTCGTATGAAACATATAGCCATTGATGTTCATTTTGTACGTGACCTTACATCAAAAGGGATTCTATCAGTTTCATATGTCAGCACCATTGATCAACTGGCCGACATTCTTACGAAACCCCTACCTCGTCCACGCTTTGAGCTGCTTCGAGACAAAATCTCCATTGCCGACGACGCGTCATTTTGAGGGGGCGTATTAAGGAATGATTCTAAAGGATTTTTATTTCTCCTTGTAAATCTGTGAAAATATTTTCTATTCCTTGATTTTTAGGATCTGTTATATGAATTAGTTATGGGGCTTTAATTGCTAATATCCTCATCCTTGTATTATATATATATTGATCGTATATTGGTGAACAGAAATAAATCAAATTCCTATAATTCTACAACCTTTTATACATAATAGATAGGTTTAAGGGCCAATAAAGGAAAATAAATGTTTCTCATTAACACGACATTGTATAATCACTTTGCAATGACTTGTGACTATCATCAAGTATGCATGATTTCTACTTATCGAATGTTAGCTCATTTAGTTTATACATTGTAGGTGAGCATGTTGATAACTGATTACTAGCTAACTGGATTATTGGGGTTCCTATGAGTTCTGAAAGATTGCACATGGATGACGACCTGGTGGTTTAAACAATGGCCTTGCTTTAATTTTGATATTTTGTGAAATATTTTCCACTGATGCTGAGTATCCTTCTCTTGCTTCCGCTGCCTCTGAAGTAGCTTGGGTTGTCAATCTCTTCAAGGAATTACACATTCCAGTTTCTACGATACCTCGACTCCTTTGTGATAATATGGGTGTTACAAGGCTTGCCCTCCATCCGGTTCAACACTCTCGTATGAAACATATAGCCATTGATGTTCTTTTTGTATGTGACCTTACATCAAAAGGGATTCTATCAGTTTCATATGTCAGCACCATTGATCAACTGGCCGACATTCTTACGAAACCCCTACCTCGTCCACGCTTTGAGCTGCTTCGAGACAAAATCTCCATTGCCGACGACGCGTCCATTTTGAGGGGGCGTATTAAGGAATGATTCTAAAGGATTTTATTTCTCCTTGTAAATCTGTGAAAATATTTTCTATTCCTTGATTTTAGGATCTGTTATATGAATTAGTTATGGGGCTTTAATTGCTAATATCCTCATCCTTGTATTATATATATTGATCGTATATTGGTGAACAGAAATAAATCAAATTCCTATAATTCTACAACCTTTTATACATAATAGATAGGTTAAGGGCCCAATAAAGGAAAATAAATGTTTCTCATTAACACGACATTGTATAATCACTTTGCAATGACTTGTGACTATCATCAAGTATGCATGATTTCTACTTATCGAATGTTAGCTCATTTAGTTTATACATTGTAGGTGAGCATGTTGATAACTGATTACTAGCTAACTGGATTATTGGGGTTCCTATGAGTTCTGAAAGATTGCACATGGATGACGACCTGGTGGTTTAAACAATGGGCTTGCTTTAATTTTGATATTTTGTGAAATATTTTTAGTAAGTATGTGTATAAACTCTAATAAAACGTGGGGATCTTGTAATCATGTTTTTAATTTTATATTATTGAATTTGGTTTGAAAAGGTGAATATTCCCTATCGTGTTTAAAAAACAAAATCGAGATATGATATCCCATTCTTTATACATTTGTGTGTGAGGAGGGATTGTGACATTTTGTGACTTATTTTGTTGTGTCATTTTTCTGTATATGATAAAAAAAAATTAATTAATTCGCTCTTTTGATTATCCTGTTTCCCTTATATTGTCTCTGTAGAGATGTTTTCCATTTCAAGTTTGCCTTTTCTTTTGATATCATGATAAGCATGTAGAAGGAGAAGTATTATTTTCGAAAATAAATGTCTTATGGTCGATCTTCCACTCGTACGTTTGTGAGAGTACAAGTCATCTGTTTAAAAGCAGAGTTCATTTGGTTGGTCCTCTTCTGATTGTGAAATTACAACATAAACAAATAAAATCTGACCTATCAAAGTTATCCTCATTAATTCTAAGTGAACACATTATACATCACATCACATCTCATCTAAAAAGGATTTTAAGATATAACAATTTTAATATTAAGAATTTATATGTTGTATGGAATGCACGGGGTGTGGCAGGACATGACAATATTGATATAATAAATAATATTAGTTCGGTTGGATGGGCTTGAGCCGAACTGATGCCTTACCGAGCTAGTATTTACCAGTATATAACATGTTGGGGGCCGATCTCATTGACAGTAGCTCGGCCTACTGAAAGATCATCTTGGTGCGTGATTCATGGGCCTTTGAGTCCAACAACTTTTAAGCTCGAGTCAAAACTCGAAAAAGAGTTCTAAAGTAAGGATAGTTCTTTGTGGTATGAAAATACCTAGTTTCCTTATAGAAAATGATTACTTACTTGGTTGACAAATCCTTTACTTCTTATAAATAGGGATTCAAGACTTTATTCGAAAATATGATCTTTTTACATACTTTCGCGCATTTATCGATCAATTTCACATTTTCACTTCAGCATTGAATATATACAATGAGAGTGCCCAAGTGTCTAGTTTTGCAGGTCGGACTAGTTAAAGCCAAGCCACACGAGAGATCGCACGACGTTTGATAGTTGTAGAAGAGATCGAACGGTGCTCGATCAAATTATTTAAGTGTCTAACATGCATCAAGTAGTGTCATCTATAGGAAATCGAGTGACATTAACTCATTTGGTTAAGACTTGAGAAAATAAACCTTGATTAAAAGACTAAAAATTATGGATTCAAGCAAGAAACCCAAGACAACTCTCAAGAAGGAATTTGGAGAGGCGGTAGACAACCTGAAAGGCACACTGTGGGATCCTACACCAAACAAGCAAATGCTAGTAGACGCAACGATAAAGATAAGACGGAATGAGCTCATCCTCAGAAGGGAATATCTCTTCAGAAGAAAAAGTGATGGAGAAAGAATAAGTGACCCCAACGAGAAGAAGTGCGATGAAGTGGGAAAAAACCCTCTTCAAGGAGAGGCATTCACTTTTATTGAATAAAAGTTGGCTCAGCTGATTGTGAATATCGTCGTAGTCTTAAAGGGCGGATCTACACCAACCGAGAAGAAGAATCATCCGAAGAAAAACTAACGTGACACTTCTAAGCAGCCAGGGCAGCATGGAGACGAAGCACAGATAATCTCTCGAGCCACACAAAATTACTCCTCTTGACCTATGGATCCAATTGTAATGCATATGTGGGAGGAGATTGCTCGGATGAAAGAGATGCTGGAGGGAAAGCACACCACAATGATAAAAGGGTCATCCCTTCTCTGAGAGCATAATACGTGAGGGAATTTCAAAGGACTGAAAGACATGAACCTTATGTTGGGCTGACGGACCCGGATAGGAACTTTCAGTGTTTTGATAACTTATCCATGCTCCATGGTTACAATGATGTAGCTAGGTGCTATCCGTTCTTGGCCACACTACTAGACGGGGCTAAAGATTGGTTTCACCGGTTACTTTTTGTGCTTTTTTATTTTTGCGCTAAAGATTGACACGGATTTTGTAATAATTTTTTATTTTTGTGCTTTTATATTTTTGTTGGGAGGATTGGGAAGTGTTGTTGGGGTTTAATGAATCTTCACTTGGTCAAAAATATACCCCTCTTATTTTTTTCTTAAAGAGTCACATTTACTTTTACATTTTTTAAAAATACAATTTCATTTATTGATCTAATTTAATTAATGGTAATATTTGTTAGATTTACAATAAAAGAGGTTCTCATTAAAATTCACCATTATATGTATATATTACTTTATTTTATATATAGAATCAGAGCGAGAGGAAGCCCTCGTTCACAACAACGTTTGGGGAATTCTAAAGATTCCCCGAGGGAAAATAGAGATGTATCCTACGTTACCCATAATATGTGGAAGTATCGAAGTAATTTCATAGAGTCATTCGGTCTGAATGATATATGAAGAACATAAGCTAGATGACGGAGCAGGAAGACCTAGGATGTAGAAGATCATACCATGAGTGAATCGGTATATCAATAACAATTCCATCCGAGATCTCTTATTGAATTTCTCATTCAATGAGCATTCTCAATATTATGCCTTGAAGAGGACTCGAACCTCCATGCTCTTTTACACAAAATAATATATACATATAAGGGTGAATTTTAATGAGAATCTCTTTTTTTTTTTGTATATATATATATATATAATTAGGTTTAAATGAGAGCCATGTCCCTATATGTGAACCTGAGGTCAATTATGGGCTTTAGATCTAATTAAATGGATGGATCAGATTTTTTCTATATTTCCTTATTTAATTAAAAGCATTAGCATTGTATAATAAAAGCACTACTGGTGTATATAACTGAAATATTAATAAAGCACTGTGATTGTATAATAAAAGCACTACTGGTATATAATAAAAGTAATAATTCGCAGGTTCGCATATAAGGACATGATTCCAGAGGCGGATACAGAAAATTTATTTTGGTGGGGCACCGAGTCAACGATACAAATAACACAATAATATACATGATAGAAAAAAAAATAACAAATCCTTAATATTATATTGAAATTTATCACATTACATAACAAGTCATAAAAGTTGGGAAAAAATTACAACACTTGTTCTCGCCGAGTTCTCATATTTTGAAATCGACTTACAATAGCATCAATACTAATATTCAAAAACAAGTCCTTCTCTAAATACCTAACCAAACAATCATTCAATAATTGATCTCCCATACTACTACGCAATTTATTTTTCACATACGTCATTCCAGAAAATACTCTTTCAACATTTGTCATCGCCACGGGGAGAAGCAGCACTAATTTCAAGAGCAAATACACTTTTAGATGAGTTTCATGCTTTTGTGTCTCAAAAAGTTTCATAGAAAGCTCATTAAGATTCTTCACTTCAAAAAATCTCTCATCATTTTGAATATCAACAATGAAGTTGCGAAGTGAATGTTCAAAACATAACAAATCAACATTTGGGAATTCACAAGGAGAAAACTCGACAAGTCGAATCAATTTTGTTATGTCAAATGAAGAAATTCGATTTGCGGGACTAAAACAAGACATACAAATAAGTAATTCTTTACTTACCTCACAAAATCGATTTTCAAGTTCTTTCAATTGTAGATCAATGACACTTAAAAAACTTCAACTCGGAAATGATGAAGATTTTTCACTTGTGGCATACCACCACGAAATTTCCGTCTTCACGGGACAACATAATCTTCCTCCATGTTAAGAATATCAATGCCATACTTCATCATAAATGAAGTAACTTTATTCATTTGAGAATCCCATCCATTCTCTCTCATCTCTTGTAAATTCCTCTTAGTCACATCAACCATTGCCATAGCATTCACAATATCTTGATCACTTTTTTGTAAGGCCATGTTCAACTCATTTGTTATTCCAAATATACTCACCATCAAATGTGCTAGGAAAATAAAATCAAAAGACATCAACATGTGTGTTAATGACTCGGCTTTGTTTTTGTCAACACTATCCGAAAAACTCCATTGGCATCAAGCGACTCAAGAATTATGGGTTACAGATTAATCACATTCAAAATAATTCTAAAGTGAGATCTCCAATGAGTGTCACCGGGCATACTTAAGATAATCTCCTGATTCAAACCAATTCCCGATTCAAGTTGACCTAAAGATAGTGCCTCTGCAACACGTTCGGCTTGTCGTTGTCGGAGGAATTCTTTCCTCTTGTGTGAACCACCCACAAAATTCAACAAAGGTCCAAGTACATCAACAAATAACTAACCACAATCAACATTTTTTTTAGCAACGACAACAAGTGTCAATTGAAGTTGATGAGCAAAACAATGAACATAATATGCAGATTGAGATTCACTCATGATTAAAGTTTTGAGACCATTAATTGCACCTTGCATATTACTAGCACCATCATAACCTTGACCTCGAACTTTAGAAAGACTTAGAGAGTGCTTCATAAGTAATGACTCAATTGCAGCTTTAAGTGTCAAAGAAGTTGTATTACTGACATGAACAATAACAAGGAATCTCTCTATTACCTCGCCTTTTTTATTAACATATCGTAAACAAAGAGCCATTTGTTCTTCATCAGATAAATCGGTAGATTCATCAGCAAGAATAGCAAGAAAATCATCACCAAGTTCATCAATGGTTGCTTTAGTTGTCTCTTTTGCACAATAATTGACAATTTCCTTTTGAGTTGACGGAGCTATCATTTGACAATTACCCGGTGCATTTTTCAAACAACACTTTGAATATCGAGATTATCCATTGCATAGAATTTCAAAAGTTCAAGAAAATTACCCCGATTGAATGAAGTCTCGCTTTCATTATGACCACGTGTGGCCAACCCTTGAAGTAAAATCCACCTCAAGCATTTAATAGAAGCCTCTAATCGCTTGCGATACTGAATTCTAACTTCCTCGGATTGCTTCTGTTAGGAATAGAAGTAATATGATGAAAAGAGAAGCAATAAAAACGACACGAGAAATTATTTACCCAATTTGTCAAAGAGAGATTCTGACTACGTCTGGGGGCGCTGTCAAGCCAGGAGTTTTTACTATAATGATTTTTGAGATAGGATTACAATGACACAACCAGGCTATTTACCTCGTGAACGCGGGCTAGGATGTACAGTACTTCAGGCTCCACAACCCAATAATCTCCCACCTAAAAACTGATCTCGAATGTAACTATCTCTACATCTTCTCAACGTAACTCATAACTTCAGCAGCGCCAAGCCTTCCTCTCAAGTTCCAAGCCCAGTTGAAGCCATGCATAGCTTCAACTTCTCCAAGGTCACAACCTTAGTTAACATATCGGTAGAATTGTCAATTCCACGAATCTTCACTAGCTACAAGATCTTCTACTCTTAGAGATAACGTATGTAGTAATACTTCAACTCAATGTACTTTGTTCTTGAATGAAATGCTGGATTCTTAACCAAGAAAATAGCACTCTGACTATCACTGTACAGGATACCATTTTTCTACTCTTTCCCCAACTCACCCAAGAAATTTTGCAGTCATACCATCTCTTTACTAAACTCTGTCACTGCTACATACTCTGCTTCTGCAATAGATAGAGTCACAACCTTCTGCAACTTAGAAGCCCAAGATATCGTTGTACCACCCAAAGTAAATACGTACCCGGTAGTACTTCTCCTTCTGGCAAGGTGGCTCGATGCTAAGTCTGCATCAGTGTATCCTGCAAGCTCAACGCCCTTGCCCTCAAAACATAGGGCTCTCTCTTTGGTACCTCTGAAGTACCTAAGGATCCACTTCACTGCTTCCCAATGTTGTCTACCCGGATCTCTCATAAAACGACTAACTACTCCCACCGCATGAGCAATGTCTGGTCTCGTGCACACCATCGCGTACATAATACTACCAATTGCTGAAGCATAGGGAACCCTCTGCATATGGGCATGCTCTTCATCACTGCTAGGAGACTCTTTGCTAGATAGTTTGAAATGACTACCTAGCGGAATACTCACTGGCTTGGCATTCTCCATATTGAATCTTTTCAACACCTTCTCGATGTACTCCACCTGAGAAAGGTACAATTTTCCTCCCACCAAGTCTCGAGTAATCCGCATACCCAAAATATGCTTGGCGTCTCCAGATCTTTCATAGCAAACCATTATGACAATTGTTTCTTCAATCTGTCCACTTCTCGAGCACAAGAACCTTCTATCAACATGTCATCAACATATAGCAATAATATGATATAACTATCATCAAACCTCTTAATGGTCAGCATTGCATCTGACGAAGTCAATATCAAGCATGAACTTATCAAACTTCTTGTACCACTGTCTCGGAGCCTGTTTCAAACCATACAAGCTCTTCTTCAGTTTACACACTAGGTCGCCATTACCTCCCGACAAGTATCCCTCTGGTTGGTTCATATATATGTCTTCCTCCAAATTACCATGGAGAAATGTTATTTTTACAACAATCTGCTCTAACAGTAAGTTCTCTGCAGCAACCATACTCAAAACCATTCGAATAGTGGTTAGTTTTACAACTGGAGTAAAAACATATGTATAATCAATACCGTATTTCTGCTAAAATCCCTTCACAACCAGCCTTGCCTTGTAACGCTTGCTTCCATTAGCCTCGTCTTTAATTCTGTAGACCCACTTATTATGCAGCGCCTTCTTTCCTTTTGGGAGCTCAACAAGATCCCAAGTGTCATTGGATATCAAGGATTCCATCTCTTCATCCATGGCAAGCCTCCATTTACTTCTGGTCTTACCATGTGTAGCCTCTGCGTAACATTGAGGTTCACCACCATAAGTCAGCAATAAGTAGTAATTTGATGGTGTGAACTTATCTGGTGATCCTCGCACTCTTGTAGACCTTTGCAACGGAATTGGTGGTGTTCTCGGCTCAGCCTCAACAACCTCCTGGTCATTCTAAACTGCTTTGCTCCCAACTGAGTTAGAAATATCTAACTCTACAACCTGAGTACCTGCACTTTCAGCATCTGGTGCACCCATCCTATCCTTGTACAAAACCTGTTCATTAAATATGACATCTCGACTGCGAATTATTTTTTGATTTTGTTCATCCCAAAATCTGTAACCAAATTTATCACCACCATATCCAATAAATGTACACTTAATAGATTTAGCATCCAACTTACTTCTTGCTGCAGCATCTATATGAACATAAGCAACACAACCAAATATTCGTAGATAAGTTAGGTTTACCTCCTTACCACTCTAAGCCTCCTCCGGTATGACATTCTCCAAAGGAGCTGATGTAACCAGGAATGCAGCTGTGTTAACTGCATCTGCCCAAAACATCTTTGGTAAACCTGACTTCAACCGCATACATCTGGCATGCTCATTCAGAGTTCTGTTCATTCGTTCTGCCACTCCGTTCTGCCGAGGGGTTCCTCTCAGGGTCTTTTCCATGCGAATTCCATTTGTAGCACAATACTCTTTGAATTCTCCAAGGTCGTACTCTCCACCATTGTCAGATCTTAAGCACTTTACTTTCAAACTTGTTTCATTTTCTACAAGGGCTTTCCACTTTCTAAAAGTATCAAATGCATCAGATTTATTTTCAGAAAGTAAACCCATACCTTTCTTGTAGAATCATCAATGAAAGTCATGTAGTATGACGCACCACCAAGGGATGTTACTGGCGTTGGTCCCCATAAGTCATTGTGTACCAACTCCAACTTCTGTTTCTTTAAGGTTTTGCCACCCTTCGAAAAACTCACTCTTTTCTGTTTACCGAAAACACAATCCTCACACAAACCGACATCCATTTTCTTGAGGACTGGTACTTACCCTTCGAACACAGTTCTTTCATCCCCTTTTCACTCATGTGGCCTAGTCGACAATGCCATAAATCTGCATCATTACTTTTTCCTGCAATAGCAATGCAATCTTTGGTACTAGTTGTCATATACAACGTACCCTCCTTCTTTCCTTGAGCCATCACCATGGCTCCTTTGGTTATCTTCCAGTTACTACAGCCAAAGGTCACAACATAACCTTCATCATCCAGCTGCCCTACTGAAAGTAGAGTTCTCCTCAAACCAGGAATGTGTCTCACATTACGCAACTGCAACATAGAACCATTTGAAGTATTGATCCGAACATCTCCTTTTTCCCACAATTTTTAGAGGCTCATCATCATCAAGGTAAACCTCCCCAAAATTGCCAAACGTATACTGTTCCATGACCTCAGCACTACTGCAAGAATGAAACGATGCACCTGAATCCAAAACCCACGATTCTAATGGACTGCTCACACTCAAAATAAGTGCATCTGCAATATCTTCTGTTGTTGTGTTAGATGATTTGTTGTCCTTCTTCTTCAATGGTGCTTTGCACTGGTTCTGGTAGTGACCTAACTCGTCACAATTCCAACACTTGATCTCACTCTTATCCTTTCTAAACTTGCTTCTGCCCCTTGATTTTGATCAACCTCGATTAAATTTACCCTTTGATTGTGATCGCTCCCTATTCTCTGTACTCAAAGCTGACCCTGAAGTTATGCCCGATTCTTTTCTACGAATTTCTTCACTAATAATCAGATCTCTAACTTCATCAAACTTTATCTTCTCCTTCCCCGCTGAAGCACTATCAGCGGTAATCATTCCGCTCCAGCTTTCTAGTAAAGAGGACAGCAGAATTAGGGCTTGGACCTCATCATCAAATTCAATATCAACCGAGCTCAATTGGGCTTGTATCATGTTGAACTCGTTGAGATGATCGTCAACCGCAGTACCCTCTGACATCTTTAGGTTGAAAAGACGCAGCATTTAGATGAATCTTATTTGCTGCCGATGGCTTCTCGTACATCTCTGATAACGTCCCTAACATCTCTTTCGTAGTTTTCGCCTTAGTTGTGTGGAGAGCGACATTTCTGGACAGCGAGAAGCGCACCACGCTCATCGCCTTTCTGTCCAACAATTTCCATTCGTCCTCTTTCATGGCATCTGGTTTCGCCATTGAAAAGACGCTCAACGCGGGCTTGGATGTACAGTACTTTAAGCTCCACAACCCAACAATTTCGAGATACTAGATAAAATAGAACCGTTTTGATTTTTAAAATCATTTAAATTTCCTACAGCTTTATTATGAGCACTCTTAATTTCACCAACATGTTTATCATATGCTTCTGTTTTGTTCCAGGCTCTAAATCCCCCAACAACGAAAGCATCCCCTCCAACTGAGTTTTCATCCTTGAATAAATAGCATGGAAAACAAAAGACTCCATTCTTTTCAACACTATGCTCAAGAAATATCTCTCTCATTCATTCTCTTCATTCTACATTTTTTAAGAAATACGATACTCAATAACAAAAATGAAAAAGACTAATTCATATATTTATTTAAAATAAAGATATTGATAGATAAAAAATTAAATTATTTCCCCGAAAATCAACAATCACCAATAATATAATCACAAACCAAAATAAAACTCAAACAATAACATATTTCATTTAATCTAAGCTAACTAAATGATTACATAGAAAAACTGAATTAGAAAATTTAGGTTTTCAAATAACAAAAAATAAATAAAAGCCCAAATCTTATATTAGAAATTTCAAGATTTAAATAGAATATTTACCTTCTAATTTGCTACTTGATTTTATTACAAAAGGAGAAGAAGATGGAGCCAAATGTTTCAGCCTTCAATCAAATAGTTTTTGTTTTATTTTCTTTTGACAAACATCTCGCCCGCCCCTTTTTTTTTTTTTTTTTTTCTGGCCGACAGATGTCTGTCCCTCCTCTTTTTTTTCCTTCTCTGTTTGTACTTGGGGGAGTAGGAAGGGAAGGGAATTGGTTAATAACAATAGGAAGGGCTTCGATTGTTGGTTTAATATAAATATTTCCTTGGGCCAATATTTATATTTTTGTATTCAGTTATTCTTGGCCAATATATATATTTCATTCCCCTTTTAATTTGGTGGGGCATAAATTTTCTTTTTTTGTTACCTTTGAAAATTTAAAAAACAAATGGTGGGGCCGTTACCACCCAGACCCCACAATACATCCGCCTCTGCATGATTCTCATTTGAACCTCTCTCTCTCTCTCTCTCTCTCTCTCTCTCTCTCTCTATATATATATATATATATATATATATATATATATATATATATCAAGTATTATGACATTTTTATACCTAAAACTAAAAGTACTGAGGAAAAGAAAATTCATTATTCACAAGTATTGATCCATGACGGTCACATCACGTCCAAATCTTTGTCAAAATCGGACACAGCTGAAATTCTCTTATTAGCCATTAACTATGGGAAAAGTCTATAGTGCCTTCACGACACCATACCTCCACCCCCTCCTGCATTTACAACCTTAGATCTTTTAATATAAAAAAACCTAAACTTGATCTAATGGTTACTATTGAGCCCCATGAAGTGAGGAATGGTACCGTGAAGGCACCGTAGAAGTTCCCTTAACTATGAACACCAATAATTATGGACAATAATTGTAAGAGTGACATCAAATCGTTTAACCGTTAGATCCCTAAAACAAATAATAATAATAATAATATTATTATTATTATTATTAATAGAAAACCATGGAAAAGCTAACTAACTAACTAACTAATAATAATAATAATAATAATAATAATAATATTATTATTGTTATTATTATTATTATTAATAGAAAACCATGGAAAAGCTAACTAACTAAAAATCTTAAAAAAGAACCCTACAAAATAAAAAAGTCTCGAGTTGGAAAATCAAATCAAAAATAACAAATAATTCGTGACGTTCAATCAAGTCAAATTCAGAGGTATAGAGGCGATTACATGTCTCATTACAATTTACAAACTCAGTAGTACACAAATTATACTTGCGCCAATTAATAAGTAAAATTATACATTATTAATATAACAAAAATCTCTACATTTTTTAATTTAGTGATATGTAATAATCAAGATACTAATCTAATGTGTTTGCTACCAAATGATCAAAAAAATATTATATAAGCGAGATTAAATAAATTATCGATATTACAGTTTCTATATTTTGCTATTTACATTTCTGGATTTAATGAAATTTAATTTCTTAAATAAAAGGTTAATTTAATACAAATGCAAATATATATTTTCTGTAGCTTGTGTTTCTTCTTTTTCTCGCTTCCTGCCCCAACCAGATTTTGATATGATATTCCTACCTTACACAACCTTTTTTGTTTTGTTTTTGAACATAATATAAAATATGCCTACTGTCTGGGTAAACATTGCAAATGGAAGAAAACTGAGTAATCGAGATAATTGAACTTCTGTTGTCACGTGTTACGAGAACCAACACTTTCGGTCTCATAATTTACCCGTTTAGTAATATCAAAAAAAAAAAGTCGCATTCAAAGAATAGGGAGAGAGAATCAAATAAATAAATAAATGAGAGAGAGATATGATACACAAAAAGTTGTCAATGTTTTCAATCATTTTTGGTGGAATTCAACATTAGCCGCTTCATTCTCACGCAGTTTCAATGAATCACTACTATCAACCACATCAGTCTTATTTACCTCACCTTTGATATCGTTTTGATCTTGAGATTGAGTTCTTATTTTAACGCGCTTACCTTTGACGTATCGGTATTCCCACTTCGGCGGAGGATATTTTTTCCTCATTTTTTCGTATTTGTCTAACATATCGAGCTTCTTGAAAACATCTCCAACCATCGTAACAATCGGCACGCTTGGCCGGATACTAAGCTCTTCCATGTCAGCAAATATCTACAAGAACAGTGTGTGAGAAACAAAATGCGCCATACCAAAACATAGGGCTAATTTAATATATATATAAAATTTGAAAATAGAAACAAATATCAAGGGTGTACTTGTAAATTTTCAAAGTATATATTTAATTAGGCTAAACCCCAGGGGTAGTTTTTGCAATTATAATTAACCCTAAAATATAAAAACATGTAAAAGCAAGATCCTGTGTCTGAATAAGGGATGACAATAGGGCAATTATTAGAGGACCCGGACCCGCCCTGTCCACCTCACGGGTCGGGCTGGGTTAACCCGCTTAGAATAAAATTTTTATTTTTTATAAATTGCACAATTGTTTTAATACATTAATAATCAAATATATTACTATAACAATCAAATATAAGACTAGAAATTAAATAAAAACAACGATTAACAAAAAATATAAAATTATTACACATTTATAAGCTTTTTTTTTAGGGAAAAGAGATATACCTCAAACATCTTGTCATGCATTTCTCTTTGATAATATATAGAAATCATCCTTTCGAAGAACATGCGTGGCATACTTTCCAAGTTCTGAGAAAATAATGTTTTCCATAGCTCTTCAGCCTCGTCGAGCCGTCCATCCTCAGCCAAGGCATTCAGCAACGCGTAATAGCTTCCCATAGTTCGTCCTTGACCTTTGCTTAGCATCCATTTCGTCACCTGTGTGCACAATGTGTAACTGAAAATCATATATCAATCCCCCGCTTTTTTCATGCTCGAGGCTTTTTAATATACCTGAATTATCCTCTTCCACTCCTTTTCATGCTCGAGGCTTTTTAACGCTTTCTTCACTGTAATCAACGGGAACTCTAATTCCCAAGCAATGAAGGAATCGAGTGCACCATATACTTCCTCTTTCACATTTGATAATCCTTTAATCTAGAATGACCAACAGAAAATGGACTTTGGGCTGTTAATGGTGTAATTTGCAAGAATGTAGTGGAAATTAAATAATATATTGTTTTTAAAGTTAATTAAAAAAGTACCCTTGAGGTTTAACTCAATTATTAAAAACCCAGTTATCATTCAAAATTACAAATACCCTTATGATTTTTTGTTTTACAAATTGCAGCCCTCATAGGGTTAATTGTTATTGAAATGCAAAACTTAAGGGTTTTTTTTTTTTTCCTTTTTGTAATTATTTCTACATTTAATCTAGAACCAGACATCACAGGGGGTATTGGTAATAAAGCTTACACATTCAACAAGCTTCAGGGATTTCGAAATGGTCCCTATCTTCCTTTTGGTTTTCCATACCCGAGGATACCTTGGTCGTGGCCCTTTAGCACCACATTCCTGAGAAAAAAAATACCGACGCGGTGAGCATTATGAGTTAATAATCAGATGATATATATATATATATAATTAAACAACCAAATCATTAGAAATCTTTAGCTCCCTCGTTTATTAATTTATTATTAACGTCCTCTCGCCAACATTCAGTTCCACATAGCATTCTGGTCTTATTGTTCACGCAATTCTCTGAAGTATACATTAGAAACGTAATTGTAAAAGACAATAAAATGTTTTATCCAACACACACACACACAAAAAAAAAAAGAGAGAACGAGAAAACAAATAGTGGGTATAGCAAGAGCACATCAATCATCACATTAAAATCAACTCATCCACTAAAGAAGGGGGAATTCATGTTTTTTTTCCCCTTTTAAAAACAAGACAACATGAAGCAGATGCAACGATCACATGTTAAAATAAAGAGTATTAATAACATAGAGATCTAAAACGAATGTCAACAAAAACAATCTCTCCCAACAGAAAAGCTTACCACAAGAAATGGTTGCCGGTTCTTCCCAAGTCCAACTGATTGCCATCCTATACTGATAGTGGCCAAAGAATGACTCAAACTGAGCATCCTATCCGAAATCACATGGACCAAATGAGTTAAGAAAAACAGTTATTACAAAATCAAACAACTAAAGGGCTGATACAAAAAAAAAAAACAAAAAACAATATACTAACTATTTTCATTTGAAGTATTCACCACAGCGGATTGAAATGAAGAAAAAATCGAGAAATCAATCACTACTGCCGCATCAAATCCTCAAACCCCGAATTAGAAATCAATATCAACTCTCAAACGCCCTTAATCACAGATTAGGGTTACGGTCATAATTGTGATATCCCCAATTAGAAATCAATATTGATTTCCCAAAGCTTTAACATTAGAAATCAGCATCGTGCTGACGACGGGATTGAGAGGAAAAACAAAAACAGGAGGCCAGAGCTTACCTCGTCGGGTTCTTGGTGCTTCCGCCGAGAGCAAAACAGGATTGAAAGGAATATGGGAGGAGAAGTAGCGCGCCGGCGATGGGTCTTAGACTCGGAGTCGTCGGACTCCGATGCTTGGAAAAGCCAAATGCCTTGCGTTAGTCCGTGGGTTGTGAGGGACGGAGCCTGAGCAGAGAGGTGAGATAGGGGCGATGGTCTGACACGAAATTTGCACACCTTTGGTTTGTTATTTTTTTGGCACACATACGTTGGTTTAATTAAATAAATAATATATATTTAAATATGAATTAAAAAAATATTTTAGGTTGAAAAAAACTTACAAAAATGTGTTGGGGCTGGGTACAGCGTCCCGCTCACATTTTAGAAGGTACAAATAGTAACCATTTTAGAATGTGAGCGGGATGCCATTTCCAACCGCGTCCCGGACCTAAGGTGACATTTTAGAAAGTATATATAAAAAATCGTTCTAGAATGTGAGCGGGACGCCATTTCAGGGCGTCCCGGACCTAAAGTAACTTTCTACTCTTTTTTGGGGCTGAAATGAAAAAAAATAATAATTAATATTTTCACAAAATTAATAATTTTCTCATTTACAAATAAAATCAATTTTATTAAATAATTAACAACTAAACAAGAAACGAATAAATTCGAATTTTCACATAATTAATGATTTCTCACAAAATAAATAAATTAAAATTTTTTTCACATAATTAATAATTTATATGTTTGTGAAATTTAATTTATTGATTTGTGATTAATTATTAATTATGTGAATAATTAAATTTGTTAATATGTCAATTGATTTATTTGTGTAAAATTCTTAATTATGTGAAAAATTAAATTATATGAAATTATTAATTATGTGAAAAAAGTCTTAATTTATTTATTTTTTGAGAAATCATTAATTATGTGAAATTCGAATTTATTCATTTTTTGTTTAGTTGTTAATTATTTAATAAAATTGATTTTATTTGTAAATGAGAAAATTATTAATGTTTTGAAAATATTAATTATTTTTTTTCATTTCAACCCCAAAAAAAAATAGAAAGTCACTTTATGTCCGGGACGCCCTTGGAATGGCGTCCCACTGACATTCTAATAACGGTTTTTATATCTACCTTATAGAATGTCGCTTTAAGTCCGAGACCATTTGGAAATGGCGTCCCGCTCACATTGTATAACGGTTACTATTTGTACCTTCTCGAATGTGAGTGGGACGCTATTCCATCAGTGTCCCGACACATTTTTGTAAGTTTTTTCAACCTAACATATTTTTTTAATTCATATTTAAATATATATTATTTATTTAATTCCACCCACAGACGTTAGATGTTGTCCCCGTTTTTTTATTAGTTTGTTTATGTTTAAGAAAATTTTTAAAAATCAAAATTATCCCTCTAAACACCTCCAATATACTTCATAACACCTAGAGATGTCACTGGCTGTTTAGATCGGCGGTAAACCGTCGATTTTTAACTGGTTAACGGTTATGAATAAATAAGGGCGGAGCCAGGGGTGCTCCCCAGGTCCAGGGCACAGCCCAATTTTATTTGGCCCCTTTAGAACTAATATATATATATATATATATATATATATATAATATATTAAAAATAGTCAAAAAATATATTTGGGCTAGGGTTAGTAGATCTGGGCTAGGAGTATTAGATCGGGCTGGCTACGCCCCTGATGATTAATCGTTTACCTGCGGTTTCGGTTAAAATCGAAATCGTCAACTGAATTCCGGCGGTTCGATTTCGGTTACGGATTTCGACTAACCGAAATCTCCGGTTAACCTTAAAACTGGTCGATTTTTTACCGTCTGAAATCAACGACAATAGCCGTTGGAGATCAATGGTTAAAAAAATAGCCGTTGGGGATTAACCGCCGGTTAACCGAAACCGACGGTTCACAACGGCTAGTTTTCGATTTTTTTTAATCCATTTCTACACCTATAAATACCCAACTCTCCAACACCAATCCTCACCACACCAATTCATCTTTAATATTCTTCTTCTTCTCTTATATTTTCAAGTCTAAAGTTGCAAATTTGTGCAAAAGATTAATCTCGTTTTACTTAATTTTTGTTATAATATTATGGCAAGCTCTTTTCGTAATATTAATACTAATACTATTCGAGAATTTCGTCGAGGCGAGGACGAGGATCTCGACGAGAACCTTCGGCCATTGCCGAAAATTATGTTCCCGATAAAATGATGCCGAAAAAAGTTGAAAACTTATATAATCAAATCAATATCGATGAGGATTTAACCATCTCCAACAAATTTGAACCGCCGGTCGACATCAATTTGGATGAAGATGAGGAGGAAGCGAGTGATATGCCACCGCCTCAATAAAAATCAAAGGAATGTCAATCCCCCATCTTCCGATTGGATTTCACAAGGACGAAGGTCGATAGTGTACCTCGGGCACAACGCAATTATTGCAAGAGTCATTACGTCTTCGATTCTAAAAATAATAGAGGCTACGGGACGTTCAAATACCACATGGAGAAAAAGCATCTCGACAAATACGGCGTTGATAGCTCTCAAACACAATTACACTTTTCATATTCATCTACCGACGGCGCCGACGGCCAAGGTACGAGTTCTAATTTATTTCAATATAGCGAAAGTGGTCATAGAAAAATTCTCACAAGATTTGTTTCGGTTATAGGTCTTCCTTTTAATCATGCGCATAGTATTCATTATGAAGACTTTACTAGAAGTGCATTTAATCCATCTAACACTAGGATTTCATGAAATAAAGTTACTCGCGATATTGAGAAAATAGTTGGTGAGTATAAGTTGAATATGATTTCCATATTTGATAGTTTGTCTCAAAGTGTCTCTATATGTTCAGATATTTGGACGGATTCCCATCATAATAATAATTATATAGGCGAATTACATGCCATTGGGTTGATAATTCTTGAACTTTGCAAAAACGTTTAATTGCATATATAGAGTTTAATAGTTCGCATACCGCGGTGAATATTTCGCGCAAAATATCCACTGTTTTATATGAGTATCACTTAGGTAACAAAGTTTTTTCAATTTCATTTGATAATGCTACCGCTAAATATTGCTAGTTTAGATTTTTTAAAAACTTTTTGTCAACCTTCTATTGGCGATAGATTTTTTCATGATAGATGTATTTGTCATATTTTGAATTTATGTGTTCAAGATGGTTTAACTACTTTTAAATCTAAAATCGCTCCGATTAGGAGTGCGATATTTCATATTGAAAAACATGATTCGATTGCAAAAAATCGCAAAAATATTGCCGAAACAATGGTTTTGCACCCAAAGAAATTTTCAATCGATGTGTCAAATTGTTGAAACTCAACTTAAAAATTGACTAATGATTCTTTTAAATATAAAGAAGTATTGTGTGCATTTTTTGATAATCAAGATGTCTATTTCGTTTTATTTTCAAACGCGTGGGATGATTGCTATAATATGATGTCCCTTTTAAGAATTTTAACGATACCATCGTGACTTTATCCGGTGTTTATTATCCTACGACCACACTACTTCTTGATCAATGTATTCAAATTGTCCTTATTAGTAATTCTTTACTCAATTTGCCTGAATTGGGTGAATGTATTGCTAGTATGTTGAGTAAATGAGTCAAGTATTTTCTTTGCATTCCTGATATTTTTTTGATTGAAAAAATTTTAGACCCAAATTATCGGGTCGATGGTTTAGAAAGTTTACTTAAAGTTTATTATGAAGCATTAGAACCTTTTTTATAAAATTCAAATATTGAAATTCATAACCCTTATAGTGTTGCTCACCAAGCAAAACAATATTTATTACATATTTTTAACATTCAATCTTCTAGCGATATTAATGTGTCATCTTCCCCTTCCCCTTCTCCCACCAATTTCTAATGTAAGACCATTGTTCAACGACCCTCGACAAGCTCTAGCCCCATATACGAGGTTGATTGAGGATACTAAGCGAAAATGGCAAAGGGCTAGTGCTAATCAAAAAATGGAATTAGAAAGTTATTTAGGCGCCTTTGAATCGAGAAATATCCTTAAAAAAAACGATGGTACTAACGATCTTGTGCAGTTTTGGTCGAAAGTGGCCACTATTTTTCCTACACTCTCTAGGATTTCCAAAGAGGTTCTTGTCGTTCCTGTTCCAACAGTTTCTGTTGAACATGCCTTCTGATGGGAGGCTTTGTGTTAGATGATCGTCGGTCTAACTTATTACCCAAAAATCCTGAAAATCAAATGCTAATGAATGATTGGGTCAAAGTTGAAAAATGAAAAACAAGAAATGCAATTGGATGAAGGTGAAGAGAGCGACCATTACGATACCACTTCGGGAAGTAACGACAGCGATGAATAAATGAAGAGGAGCCTCCTCCACTATCCACATAACGTAGGTAAGTATGGTAAGTATAAGAACTACGTGGATTTTGATTCCCCTACGAGGATACGTAGACAAGTTAATTCTAATATTAAAAGTTAAAATTTTTAATTTTAATTTCTAATATTAGAATTAAAATCAAGTCCTTTTTTTTTAAACTGGTTTTTTTCAATTAAAAAAAAATTAAACTACGTGGACTTTGATTCCTTTATGAGAATACGTAGGCAAGTTAATTCTAATATTAAAAGTCAAAAATTTTAATTTAAATTTCTAATTTAGAATTAAAACCAAGTTCTTTTTTTTAAATATTCTTTTTAAACATTTTACTTCAAAAATTCAATTATTCAGATTTTATTTAAGTTCTAATCTATTTATCTCATTCTAATTCCATTCAAGTTTCTCATTCATCTCAATTATTCAAACTTTATTTAAGTATTTAAATTCAATTTTAAAAAAATGGCGGTTAACCGACCTTAACCGGTTTACCGCCGGTTCAGTTACGGTTAAGATTTGGCCGGTTAACTAACCAGCTGATTTTAACCTAATTAACACCTCCACTAACACCCCTAACCACCACTACTATACCGCTGCCAATAAGGTTGCCATTGAAGAACAAAAAAGAGAGAGAAAAAAAATTGATGCCAAAGCCGCACCTCCCTGTTGCATCTGCCACCGTCACCGTCACATCATCTCCACAGAAAAAGAATAAGAAAAATAAAGAAAACATATGCGTTCAGACCAAATTTTTGAACATGTTCGAAAATAAAACTTGAACATGCTTCATAGCGTCAAATCAGAATTTCAAACAACATCAGCATTTTCATGTATGGTTTTCTAAATGCGTTCAGAAATTAGGTTCAAATGCATTTTTTGACATCTTTTCTCTTCTTCGTGCAACGGTGGCATGGTGATGGCAACGGCTATAGATGGTGATTGGCGGCGTGTTTCTGTATTTTTTTTCTTCAATGCCCAGTGACAGCGATGGTGATGGTAGTGGTGGCGGTGGCGATAGGGTGATTGTGGAAGGTTGTAAAGAAGATGAAATGTGTTTAGGTTTTAAAAGATAGTTTTATATTTTTGTGAGAATTTTTTTTATTGGGGTGAATTAATAAAAAAATAAAATGCCAATATCCCTACCTTTTTATGGTTAATTGAGCTACCCAAGCAGACCAGCCCTTTATTTTTATACTAAATTACTTTTAAATTATTATAAATAAGTAATCTTATATAGATAAAATTAGATAGTATATATTCATAATCAATTATTTTTCTTTTAACATAATAGTACTAAAAAAATATTAAACTTGGCTCATAAATAGATTATTAGTGGAAATAATGTACTTTATATATTATGAAAAATATTTTTATACACAATATTCATTAGATTTTTTTAATCACTCTTGATATGCCTCTTAAAATTGACTATGATTAAATACTCACATTTTAAAAAGGAGATAAAATAGAGATTCCATAGATTGACATCGAAATAAAATGATCAAAGTAAATTATTATCGTTGAAACTTATACTCGAATGCAAAAACATTTTTATTTTCTGAAATATCGAAAACGAAATATTTTTGATTTTTTTATTAATTTCGATTAATGAGAATGATTAATAATTTTGATTCGATTTGATATATCTTTTTTTCTTTTTTGATGGTCGATTTGATATATCTTAATCATCAATCAACTTTTATATTTTACAAGTAAATGAATCTTTAAATCAGTTTAGAATATTCCTAATGCAAAAACTTTGCTTATAAATATTGGCTATTAATTATTTGATTTGGCATATCCTTCAACATTTACCATAAATTTGATATGTAAACCTAAATTCATTTACCACTTAACAAGAAAATATATATAGTTAAAGTCAATTAAGTTAATACACATTTTTATATAATTTGATTTCCATTAAAAGAAATAAAAAAAAATCTAACTAATATGATTAAAAAAATAATAAATACTTTTGGATTAAAATGAAAATAACATTATTAGACTATCCCATAAACTATTAGCACACAAAACAACATACACTCATAAACACAACTGTTAATTGCAATTAAGTAGAGTTTTTTTAATGGTATTTCCTCCATATTAAATTTTCTGAATATTTAATCATGGTAAATGCATCCTTAAATTCTTAATAAAAAATATATTTTAAAATGTTGCTATTTGAAAATCAAGGAGTAAATTATTGATCTTTCCATGAATATCAAAATAAAAAATCTAAATAAATATATTAGTCTTTAATTAAAATCATCTTTTTTTTATAAAAAGTATTTTTAATCATTAAAATAATTTTAAATTAATTTTGAATTATTTATTGGGGAATTGACCAATAAATACAAACATAAGATTTTTTTGCTCATTAGATCCTACATCTCTTTTCTTTGCCACTAAGTATAATTTGGACTAATCTATAAAAAATACCTCACAAACCTTCTCTCATTTCCCCATATCGGCTAGTTCCGATATCTGTTTAGTCTGAAGTTTTAACGATTGATTTTTGTTATCATTGCGAGTCTACTTGAAAATTTAAAGTCAATCAAAGTTCGTTAGACCCGTTGAATCGCCAGTCAAAGTTTTAATTTTTACATTTTTTTCACAGAAAATCAAAAATTTCTGGCGTTGATTCCGGCTAGATCCTGTTTAATTTAAAGAATTTATCCATTTAACCTAGAATTTTTATCATTGATTTTGTTATCATTTTGAGTCTACATACATAATATCAAGTCAATCGAAGTCCTTTTGCTCCATTCAAACTGTAGTCAAAATCTCAATTTCACAGTTTTTTCACACATACAATCAGAAATTTCCAGCATCGATTTCGGCCAGATATGATGTCTGTTTAACCTGAAATTTATTCCATCGATTTCCTGTTATCATTCTGAGTCGGTCGCTAGTGGCCTCGCCACCATCCGTAACAATTTTCGATACGCGACTTGAAACTATTGATCAACGACAAATTCGGTGCCTAACAATAATATTACCACAATTAGTAATTTAAAACTATCACAATGCGATAAGATTATCACAACCGTTAATAAATTACCACAAGTATTAATATAGTAATCAGATTATTACTAGTTGCGATAAGATTAGCACAACTAGTAATAAGATTAATGGTACTAATACTAACCGGTGCTGATAATGATTACTACCACTGGTTATAAAATTTTTTGGTACCGGTTATATGACCACTAGTAATAAGGTGATAAGATTACTGATAATATGAGTACTACCACTGATTTTAAACTATTGGTACTGGTAATATGACCACTAAGTAATAAGATAATATGATTATTGGTACTGATAATATGATTATTATCAACTATAACAAGATTATTGTAATGATAATAAGATTATTGGTTATGATGACTTTATTACTACCATTGGTAATGATTTATAATAAGATTACTAAGATTACCGGTACTGATAATATGATTACTATCACTAGTTATAAGATTATTGGTACTGGTAATATGATTACTACTACTGATACTAAGATTATTGGTATCGATAATATGATTATCCAAGGAGGGTACAATTTGAAATATTAAGAAAAATATAAGGGGATAATTATAATTATGAAAGATAATTTTTGTTATTGTGTGTTTTGTAATTATATAAACCTCAAGGTATATTTTGAAATTAATCTATTTATTTATTCACACATCTTTTAGGGATACATGATTCCACAAAGGACAAAAACTGCCCATTCAGACAAAAGACTCCAACAAATTGTATAGTACATCTGGCATTGCGTTTGCAATAAATTGAATATGATTTAGAAAATAATATTGAGCAATAATAAATTACATTTTGCTACATAATGAAATTTCATAACAATTCTACTTTCCTAGCAAACATAATATTTGCATTAGTTAAGCCTGTGTAATTTGAACAAATCACAGCCATGAAAGCTATGCACGTCTCAATTAACGATATCACACATCAACATCACAAACAGTGCATATGATCATTTTTCTCTATTTTTAGAACAAAACTAGTGCTTGACCTGTGCGATGCACGTACGAAATGTGATGATTTTGTGTTAATATAATCAACGTGAGAATAATAATATTGAATTATTAATAAAACATAACAATTAATATATATATATATATATATATATATATATATATATATATATATATATATAT
>BMAC01000912.1:183906-220826 GCA_014905375.1 Phtheirospermum japonicum | reverse complement strand
TGTGTGTGTGTGTGTGTGTGTGTGTGTGTGTGTTGTGTGTGTGTGTGTGTATTCAAACAGATCAAATGTAAATTGTTACATAGTCGATAAAGTGGGTTAGCTCAAGTGATCAGATTGTCCACTACATAAGGCTTATGTTCTCGATTTTAGTGACAGAAGAATATATTTGAAAGTGTTTTCTCTTTATTTCTAAATGGATTAGGTTATGGGTGTTTAACACGTGTGATGCATTTACTCTCTATGTTGAACTTTGTGTTATAAGTGATAATATTTGTACAATTTAATGTTATAGTGATAGACTAAAATAAATTGTTTCTCAAATTATATCAACCAAATGTTGTAAAGTCAGTAACAAACTTCCAACTAACTGACAAGAATGTTGTAAGTATTTACTAACAATTTTAGATTTGATGGTAAATATTTACCGATAATAATTTTACCTAAAATTTTCAATTTATTTTTTACTAACAACTTTTACATGTAAATTTATTTTCTTGTAGTCGAACTTTGAACTAATCGAAGTTAAAATCACCATACATCTGAATTATAAATTTATAAATTTGAGTATTTTTATATAAGTCTCATTTATCTATATTAAATATATTTTTGTGAAGCAATATAATTTATTTATTCATACTTCATAATTTTCAAATATTTGATTATACTCGTTCATTACTCCAATAGACAAAAACACGCCGACATCAATAAGTTTTAATTTGAAGTGTATGTCATTATTTGAGTATATATTGATTATGAGTCTACATACAGAAGCTCTAGCAAATTAAATGTTTTGGGCTATTTCATATTTTTGGGACTGCCTGCGTTGTTGCCTCCAAACCTTAACCATCGCCAATTATGTTTGATGCTGAAGTGTAGTTCTGATCCATCGCCAGATTACGTCAGATTCCATCAAGGTCCACCATCCTACTCACACCTTAACTTCAGAGTTTACCACATACAACGTCATTTGGTCGAGCAAGGAATTCGAACCACTTTGCTCCGTCTTATGCTCGAGAACCTGCACCAAGAAATTCGAACCATCTGGCATTGTGTTTGCAATAAATTGAATATGATTTAGAAAATAATATTAAGCAATAATAAATTACATTTTGCTACATAATGAAATTTCATAACAATTCTATTTTCCTAGCAAACATAATATTTGCATTAGTTAAGCCTGTAATTTGAACAAATCACAGCCATGAAAGTATGCACGTCTCAATTAACGATATCACACATCAACATCACAACAGTGCGTATGATCATTTTTCTCTATTTTTAGAACAAAATGATGTATTAGGCACCTTTAAAAAATTTCTACATAAATAAGATTCAGATGCACAGAGATCCAAGATTTCCAATCAAGATCCAAATTAACTTCAAATTTGGAAACAAACCCAGTAACTAAATATGAAAATGTTTAATAAATATTATCAGGAGTCTCGCATCATTTAAATTAAACCAGAAAAAAAAAGACCAAAGCAAAACTATAAAAGATAAAACAAAACAAAAATCAGTGTAAGACACTTAGATCCGAATTTAAGAACAGCTTAAAACCAAAATTTATTCACAATAATGTGGAAAATTAAGAGCAAGGAGCGAAGAAGAAAATTATCTTTTCAGTATGATTGTCACTTATAGATTTTCCTTTTTAGTAAAATGATTTACAACCAAATAAAATATACACAAATTAATAACACACAAAAGAACATAATCATTATGTACTTAATACATAAGGAACTGCATGATTATCGATTCCAAGTAAATCCACACCTTACCAGGCACTTCAAAACCTGAAGCAAAACACACACATGTATGTCTAAGAAAATGAACCTATTGAATATTCTGATTGCTTTTTGCAACTTATTGAAAATCATCCACCATCTTTTTAGTACTCATTCTATCCCTGAAATTCTCGTACATGTGGGCTTTGAAAAGGCATCTTGCTTAGAAAACAGTACAACCTCCTGAGATCACGAAATCACGAAATAACAAGCTCATGTCAAATTTCACTGTCGAGTATGAGGTCGTAAGAATGCAGAGCTTACTGGCGACCTGATAACACGAGATCGCAAGAAAGCCGACCGAATCAGCAACCTGATGATTTCAGGTCGCATGAGTGCCAACCTAATAGGTCGTAGTACTAACTTGGTAGCTATACAAAAGGTTGTCACTGCGATTACTTGGAGAGAGGTCGTCATAAGAGCTCACCAAATTACTTGGATCCTACGCGAACGGCCCAATACTTTACTTACAAGTTGGGCCGACCCAATTAGAATGTAAAATTGTAATAGAGTATAAATAGGCTTTGTCTTTCATCCCTTGTAACAAGTTGATCAGAAATAAAGAAACAATTTTCAGAAATGGTTATTCTCTCTTGCTCCATAAAAGCTTAATCCAAGCTATAATGAAAATATTCACAAATTCTACATGATATCAGAGCTGTTAACTCGATACACCATAGATATGGCGACGTCAAGCAACGATCCATGGAAATGAGCTCTCACAAGTAATTACAGCTCCAGCGGAGCACAAAATGCGATCTACGCAAATCAAGCTGCAACTCGAGAAGATGATCCTCTATAGTTGCACGGTTTAGATCATTTAGGAATGGTTTTGGTTACCAATCCACTGAATGGTAACAATTATTTGCCATGGCGACGAGCTATGGTAATCGCGCTGGGGGCGAAAACAAAATTAGGGTTCATGAATGGCAAAGTACCATAACCAGCTGAATCTTCAGCAAACTTTGAAGTCTGGTAGAAGATTGACTTTATGGTTACCAGTTGGTTGATGAATAGTCTCATGACATTGTTGATGCATTCATCTATGCGCAATCTGCTAGAGAGCTCTGGGATGAATTGGAGCAGAGATTTGGGCAATGTAATGGACCACAACTCTATCAGCTGCAAAGAGAAATCGCAAACATAAATCAAAGTAATGATTCTGTTGTGACATATTTTACAAAACTGAAGAAACTCTGGGATGAATATTCAGATTTGGTTCCTGTACCGAGCTGTACCTGTGGAGCTCATAAAGTTTGGTTAGAAAATGTTGCACACACCAAGCTTATACAGTTTCTAATGGGATTGAATGAAAGTTTTGAACATGTAAGGGGTCAGGTGCTTCTAATTGATCCTTTGCCAGATATCAATAGAGCCTATTCTATGATTATAAGGGTAGAAAAATAGAGAAATGTAAATTAAACTTTTGGTGAAGGTATTGATAATGCAGTTATGATGGCTAATGTGAAGAAATTCCGAAATAAATATAATAAAGGAGGTCAGGGTTATGGACAGTGGAATGGACAAGGAAATACTTCAAGACATACAGGAGCAATTGGACAAGGATCCGGAGGTTCACAAGGTTTTAAGGGAAGAAACAACATGAGGAGAACCAAAGAAGAAAAACAAAAATTGATTTGCAGCTATTGTCATTTGAATGGTCATGAAGTACATTAGTGTTTCAAAATTCATGGCTATCCAGACTATTAAAAGATTAAAGTTCAAATTCAATGCGAACATGGCTCACACTAACATAGGCAAGGATGATAAAGTGCAAGGGGCCTTAAAGATTGATTCAATGCAACCATATATTGTTGGCATCCTAAAGAAGGAACTAGCCAAATCTATGGCTGCTTTGGAAACATGTGGTATTGAGCCTAAGGGGTAATTTGCTCATTTTGTTGGTTATACAGGTAACCAAATACCACATTTTGCCCTTATTACTTTTGAGCATATTAGTAGCAACTCTTAAGTTGTAGATACAGGAGCTAGTAGGCATATGTGTGTCAATCCTCTACTACTTATCACATAAAGCCAATAAACTCCAAAGTCACTGTTTATCTTCCAGATGGTTCCTCAAAATTAGTCACACACTCTGGAGAAGTTCACATTACAGAAAATCTTGTACTTAATGATGTCCTGCTAGTCCCATCCTTCAAATACAACCTCCTATCCATCTCACAACTGACTCAAATAGCAAACATCAAATGTACTTTTTATCCATCTCATTATGTGATGCAGGACCAGAAGACTGAGCACACAATTGCTATATGACAAGCTATTGGAAGACTTTATGTGCTTCATACCTCAGCTTGCAATCATAGATCTTCTTGTAATTCTGTAGAAAGATCTTTCCATTGTAATAATGTGCTTGACAATTGGTACAAACGTTTAGGACATTCTTCTACCTCTACCTCACAAGAATTTACATTTTTTGAAATCCTTTTGTAATGAGAATTCTGCCAAGGTAATAAAGAACTGTTCAGTTTGTCACTTGTCTAAACAACACAGAAAACCTTTTCCTATCAGCACCTCACACATATATGCTTGCTTTGATCTTATACACATTGATGTCTAGGGACCTTTTCACTCTGGGAATATGTTTTCCAACACTCCTTATTTTCTCACATTTGTAGATGATTACAGTCGTGCGATCTGGACCTACCTTATGACACACAAGAATCAAGTCACTCATTTTCTTGAAAAATTTATCATCGTGATTAAAATTTAATTTGAAAAGGGAATTAAGGTTTTCAGGTCGGATAATGGAGGGAGTTCATAAATAACAGTTGTGCTACTCTGTATTGACTCAAACTTTTGTGCACCCCATTTTTAATAATTAATTTAAAAGCACGTCAGTTTGCTCGCAAGTGTACGAGGTAACTGTAGGGTGATGAGTTTGACTCGAGTCGTATCTCTCGAGGAAACAACTGTTCGGTCTTTTCGATGTTTTTCTCAACTGAGCGTCGACTGACGCGGTCATGTCTCGCTGACACGGCTCGCGTCGATGGTGCATCGACGATCGCGTCAGTCGACGCGACTGAGCGTCGGTCTCCGTTTCTCGATTGTTTGCTACTCGTTTCACCGGAAAGCTTGTTCTTCTATTCCCAAATATCGAACTTCATCTTTTACGTGCTAAAATCTTCCGGTTACTTAGCTGTAAGGTGAAAAACAATGAAACATCACCTAATTGCATCAATTAAGATCAAAATGCGGTAAAATAAGCTGAAATTATAAAATTACGGGATTATGCTTAAATCATCCAACTTATACCAAAAACAAATAGAAAAACGAACTAAAAAGCTAATAAAAATAAGGACAAATCTACTTTAATCAACTACCCCACGCTTTATTGGTTTGTTCGTCCTCGAACAAACGATAATTTTGAACTATAACTAGAATGAAAATAAGTTCAAGCAAAGAGTCGTGCTATGCTAAATACGTAATTTTGAAAATATAGGTACAAGTCACGCAACGTCAAACACTTAGCCATTATTACTTTGTCGCTTCAAAATAAAATCATGCTTCCTCACGACGGATAATATATATAAGTACGCTCAAAAGCACTCAAGTATTTTCTGCATGGGATGTGTATACACTCAAATCATACAATTACATGCACAATAAATAAGCACAGAAACTCAATCTCTTTTTAATCGCAAATTAAGTGTGCTGTCAAAACTAAGAATCAGTAAAGGTCTTTGCGGTTTGTAGTGTAAGGCTTTTTGGACGGGTGTGGAGTATATAAGTCGTGTGGCTAAATAACCCCCCAACTAATCTAATCACGAAGCAAGTTGCTTCACCTCGTTCAAAAATAAAAACCTCACTTGACTCTCATAACGTAGCCTTTAAGCATAGGCTATTTCTCAACTCGTGACTCTATAACCGACTTTAAGCTCGAACCACTTAACACAATTGAAGCTCAAAATATGCTTCTTTTCAACACAACTCTTGCCCTTTACATTAGGCTTCATAAGAAAATTAAAAATAAAACACGAGCCTTTATAAGCGCGTAGGCAATTACTAACACAAGACCCACCATCTTTCTTATCATTTTTTTTATTTTTCCCCCGTTTATTCTTTTTATGGGGTTTCTCCCCTTTATATATATATATATATATATTTAGATGGTGGTCCAAAATTACAAAATAATAAATTCCTAATAAAAATTCCCAATACTCAAATAACCAATAAAAATACGAACTCCTACCCCACGCTTTTAATGGGTTGTAGGGTCGTCTCAGAAACACTCATGACTATAGGCATGGATATTGGGCTATGATTGACTCATTCGCAATTTATAGTGGCTAAAAATATATGGATATGGCCGGAATAAGGTTTTATATGTGCCTTAACTTCATGTTCAAAGTCGACTACACACAGCGGTTTCAAAGAGATATCAAAACTGAAACTTGTTCACGTACATGCAATGATGATAAACACTCAGGCTACTCACTGGCTTTTTGCATGAAAAATTTTGAATTGACGCTGCTTTTAAGGTTTCGTGAAATCGATTGCGTCCAAGTACCATTTTACAACATATAAATATAAATTTTGAAAAATTATGCACTTATGCACGCTCAAAGACGAAAACAAATAATCATACTTAGTCAACTTCGACAGGCATGCCATACAAACACAATTAAGCGTAGAAATAGCAATTAATCACGTTTAAGCATATAATTATTACAGGCCAAGTATCAAATAAAATTACACAATTAATCAATACARATCACACTCGACCACCCCCCTCTCTAAAAACCCGGGCAATCTCCGGATTGCCACAAATACATCCAAAAATCAAAAAGACGAAGGAAAAAGAAAACATCCCTGAAATAATAATAGTCGAGCCGCTAGTCGCGAATTGTGTAATTGGCCACTTCTTCAACGCACGTTATATGAATTGCCCTAAAAGAAAAATAAAACACACAAAAACAAAGAAAATAACAATATTTTTGGATTTTTCATTTTTTATATTTTTTTTTATTTTTTTATAAAGAAAGCCTAAATAATAAAAATAAAGATAAAAGACTTAGAACTCGCGGGACTCATCATCCTCGGGGTTCTCGTCGACGTCCATGCTTGGTGTGGGGTACGCCGCCTCAAAACGCTCCTCGAGCTTCGCAATGCGAGCTCGCATCTTCTTCAAGCTCTTCCGGTTCTTGTCGTGGTTCGCATCCATCTTCTCGTCGATAATTTGGAGCTTATCGAACATCTTTACTTGAAATGCCTGGTTTTCTTCAAAAAATTGGCCCCAATCGGGACTCGGGCCCGAAGTAGAACGGCGGGCTTGCTCCATATCCTCGTCGCCATCATCGTCGTCATCGTGTAGTCGAGACGAAGATCCTCCTCTAGTCGACGACCTCACTCGGGGTGCCGGCGCACGCGCGAGTGGTAGTGAAGAGGTCGGGCTAAGTCCGCTACCGGCCGGATCGAACCCGAAGTGACGGGCGAGGCCGGTAATGTATGGCGCAAATGAGAGAAGTGGCGACTTGCTTCCCGGAGTACCCTTGGTGACATTGTAAAGTCCTAGCAAAATAAGCGGGTACAACCGGACTTGACGACCATCAACGAGGCATTGTAGAATATAAAGCTCGGCTTTAGTCGCGTAAGTGGCCTCATTCTTGCATAGAATGATGTGCGCGAGAATCTTGTAGGCGACATAGAAGGCGTCATCTTGAATCCTCGAGCAAGGAAATCTCTTACAATCCCCCGTGTTTCCCCCGGTAATCATCCCCCAAAAAGAGGCTAAATCGAAGCCTTGAACTCCAACCGGGTGGTCCCCTACGGTCGGGAAACCAAAATTGTTGCCAAAAATCTCCTCGTCGACAACCACATCATTCCCTCCTAGCCGACAAGAGAACGTCTCGTCGTTCCGAATTGCCAAAGTCAAGAAAAACTCGAGCATGAGTTCTCGAAAACCGGGCAAGTGCATTTGGGCAAAGTACCCACAACCGAGGCCATCCACATACCATGAAAGGTCGGTGTGGTGGTCCGACCCATTCGAGACCTCATCCGCAATCCCTTGGACGTTCAGAGTCCGATGCATTGCAAACCCCCATTTCCGAATGTTCTTGAACATGTCCCCTTCTTTTTTGTCAAAAATCGGGAACGGTGCAACGTATTTCCCCGAAACATCCTTGCGTTTTCCCGCTCGAGACATAATTAATCAATACGAAGTGAACGGGATTGAAAAACCTTGAAAAATAAGACTTTTGTTCTTTGGGGACTTACGTCGAACACTTGGCGTGCGTGTTCAATCAACTAAGAACTTCAACAATCTTTGCACCAAAAACTTCCCAACACAACCAAACAACAATAAGGATATGGTTCCAAGATAGTTTCAAGCGAAGTACCTCGTTATTGATGGCCGAATTTGCTTGTTGACCGGAAAATTGCTCCAAGCTCTAAGTAGTTTGAATGGAAAAATAGTTCGAATCTTGCCCCGAAATTGGCCTTGCTAGCGGGATTGAGATATGTAATTCCTGTTTTCAGCTTGATGTGAAGTGAATTATAGCAATAAAATTGTGAAGATGGTAAGAAGGTTTAAAATTTTAAATTTAGAAAAGAAACAAAAGTGAGAAAAAGGGAAGAAAAATCTGTATTTCAGCAGGTTTTCTGGGTTTCCCACGGGTCAAGACTCTCATGGGTCGGGTCGTGGGCCAAAGATCCGATTCAAAACACATTCAAGGCCGGTCCGCGGGTCGCGTCGATGCCGCGTCAGTCAACGCGACAGAACATGAAATTCCAGGCATCGCGACAGAAGACAAATTCTCGGCATCTAGCGTCGACTGACGTGAGCATTCTCGGCGTCGACGCGGGCGGAATCCTGGGCGTATTTTTCTTCGCTCGTTCGATCAATTCTCCCCGTCCGAGTTCTCCATCTGTTCTTAAACAAATAAAAATCAAAAATAAAAATTAAATAAAATAGAAATAAGGTACAAAAGGATACAAATGCTCGGTTTGCCTCCCGAGAAGCGCAAATTTTAACGTCGCTTGCTCGACGCTATCTTGCTCGTTTAGCTCCCCACGTACGGTGGATCTCCAAACTCCACCATCTTGCGATTGCTATTTTTACCTCGTCCGTCATGATAAGGCTTCAATCTATACTTGTGAGCTTGAAAGGATGGTTTGCCAATCTCATCGTACAACGTGGCTACGCCGTACTCATCAACTTCTTTAATCGAGAATGGTCCACTCCATGAAGCTCCAAAATCGGCTGGGTCGTACTTACGTTCGTTATTATACAAGACTAATTCTCCAACCTCAAATTGCAAGTTCTTGACTTCACTCGTGCGAACCTTTCTTGATTTCTTCATCTCCTTCGCCCAATCGCCTAAACACTCCTCGCCCATGTTCTTTTTGAAAGTGAAATTTTTGCTATGGTCGAGGAAATAATGCCTTGAACGATTTATTGGTGGTTTCGACTCCACTTTTTGCTCGAATTCGTGTGAAAACTCCTCATAAAAATTGTCTCCAAATTCTGCCACGATGTCGCGTATGTCAATTCCCAGTAACTCGATCAATTCTTCTCCACTTAAGTGCATATGATCATTGGACTCGTAATCCTGACACGAATTGACTTGCTCGTCCCTTCTCTCGATAGAAACTCCAGCATCGTCTCCATCGCCTAACTTACTCAAAGTCACGATTTCTCGTAATTCGTTCACGCACGATGCAATGGAGTCAATGAACGAATCTTCCTCTTGCATAATAGGATAGGGAGTGTTGTGAATATCTTTCAGAGAAAAGGTCATTGTTTCGCCCAAAACGGTCATCTTCATTCTCCCTTTATGAACATCAATAAGAGTATGGGAAGTCGCCATGAATGGTCGCCCTAATAAAATGGTGTGCTCGTTGTCCTCAGTCGGAACTTCACCAATGTCCATAACCACAAAATCTACCGGAATTACGAGCTCTCCAACTTGCACTAAAACATCTTCGACTACTCCCAAGGGTCGTCGGGTCGAGCGATCAGCCAACTGTAGGCGCATAGTTGTCGGTTTGAGGGGTCCAAGACCAAAATCTCGATAAAGCGAATAAGGCATTAGATTAACGCCCGCTCCTAGATCCAACATACCTACTGCTTTCTTCCCATTAGCTAGTGAAATCGTTATGCAAAACTGCCAGGATCGCGTTCCTTAGGTGGTAATGGTTTCTTGAAAATTGCGTTAACTTCCTTCGGTAACGGAACGTATTGAGTTATCGCCAAACGTCTCTCTCGCGAGGCAAGTTCCTTAAAAAACTTGACGTAGGCGGGCATCGTCTTGATCACTTCTAAAAGTGGCAGGTTTATATTCACATTCTTCAAGAGATTGTACAGCTCCATGAATTTCTTGTTCTCCTTTGCTGGGCGTAATCGGCTCGGAAAAGGAACAACATGCTTATACTGCATCGTTGTTTTCTTCGGTTGCGGTGGTTCATCGTTGCCAGAGGTGTCGCTCGGAATTTTCTCTTGAATAGAACCAGGAACATATCTATTGGCGGATTTATGTATCTTGTCCACTGGTTTAGGAACAGTCTCCTCATCTCGATCTACTAAGCCATTGTCGATCTTCTTCCCACTGCGAAGGACGTGAATTGCCGACGCTTGCTCCGGTTGGCTTGGTAGCTTGTCTTTCTCCTTATTTGATCTAGCAATATCAGTTGCTATTTGTCCCATAGTTCTCTCCATTCTATCCATATTTTTAGCTAGATCATGCACAATGCCGGAAAGTTGGTCTATTCCGCTCACCTTCTTCGAAAGTTCGTCTATCTTCGCATTCACTTTTGTAAGACCTTCTCTATTACTGATTGTCTCAGCCACTTGATTCTGCTTCCAAACCAACAGCTGATCATTTGGTTGAGTAGCACTCGACGTCTGCCCTTGTGTATGAAAGTTATTTTGTGCCGGTGGGACTGGTACTTGAGCATAATGTGGTGGGGGAAATTGCGGATCAGGCGGCATATGATTTGAATTGCCCGGACCCCACTTGAAAAGAGGATTTTCACGTTGTGGTGTGTACTTCTTTTGATTTGAATAATTCTGGATCACGTTTACCTCCTCTTGCTGCTCACTGTTGTTAGGACATGCGTCTGCTAAATGCTGGAGGGATCCACACTGGTTTCAATTCGCAGCCATTTTCTGTGCAGCGGCCTTGCTAGCTCGCTCGGCTTTCCAAGCAGCTAATTTCTCGTCGAAAATCTCTGCACATTTCGCCTTAACTAACTTGCCATTGTCTAAATCAGGGTCGGGGATGGAAACCTCGTTAACTCTCATCTTACGAGGCCGAGAATTGGTTTGTCTAGACTTTTCGCTTTGCTTCTCCAACACTTGTCTTGCCTCGTGTGCTGTCAAATCTCCAAAATCTCCTCCCGCTTCTATCTCTACCTCTCGTTTCCCATGGTCCAATAAACCATCAAAAAAGAACTGGTTAGTCATCTTCGGAGAATAGTTGTGGTGGGGGCAAGCTTGCAAAAGTGTTTTGTAGCGCTCCCACGTTTCGTAGAATAGCTCTCCTTCTAACTGCTCGAAAGTAGCAATTTGCCTCCGAAGATGCCCCGTCGTTTGGGCTGAATAATACTGGTTTAGAAACTTCTCGCTAATCATATACCAGTCGGTTAATGAACCAGGCTCTAAGGACAGTAGCCATGACTTCGCCTTGTCCTTCAAGCTGTACGGGAAACAAATCATCTGCACTTCTTCTTGATGAAGGCCATGAACTACGAATCGGCCAACTTCATCAACGAAATAATTTAAAAATGCCAAGGGGTCTTCATGCGCATTCCCATGAAAGGTTGGGAGTAGGTTGAGTTGATGCGGTTTAATTTCCACTGCCCTTGCGGTCGGTCCAAGAACAATGGCGGACCTAAAGGGTACAAACTTTGGACGTGCTAAGTCGCGCTGTCTAAGTGCTCGATCTCCCCTTGGTTCTCGAACTTGGTCATATGCTCTCTCGTATTGGTCGTTATGCGCGTAATGGTGCTCACGCTCGTATCTCCTTCCGAAATTGTTTTGCTCGTAATCATGATCTTGATTTTCCAACCACTCGTTCACGTGCCTTTGATTGTTAACATAGGCATTTCGCTGCAAAACATCCTCATTCCTAAATGCCACGTTCTCGACGTTGTGTTGATGCATGACATTGTTGTTCATCTCTTCGTTTTGCCTCAAATTCTCCATGTTGAGCGGGTGATTGACTATGTTGTGCTGCTGGTTAACTCCTTCGTTTCTCCTTTCGTCGCGTCTAGTAGAGTGTGACTTGTTTGGTTCACTACCATACCCAGCTCGAATGGGGCGTGGTGGTGATCTCGGTGGTGAATCTCCGTTTCGAACTGAATGTGCTCCTAACATAATGTCGGGAACTTGATCGCAAGCAAAGTCAGTTGCTGTCGAGGAATTGTCCTCGGGAATAAGAACGGGTCTTGGTCTTGGCGGATTTGAACGGTGAATGTTGTCGATGAATGGCACAAGGTCGCATTGAAGTGATCGTCTTCCTTGCATAAACTCAACAATACGTCAACGTACCAAATGGCAAAAACCAAGTAAAAGGAAACAAAATAATAAATTAAACAGAAAATAAAACGAAAAACATCTTTAATTCCTACTCGTTGCTTCCCCGGCAACGGCGCCAATTTTTTTACTCATGGCTTTGTGCACCCCGTTTTTAATAATTAATTTAAAAGCACGTCAGTTTGCTCGCAAGTGTACGAGGTAACTGTAGGGTGATGAGTTTGAATCGAGTCGTATCTCTCAAGGAAACAACTGTTCGGTCTTTTTCATGTTTTTCTCAATTACGAATAACATACATGTACATTTGGGGGTTTGAATAGATTGATTCGATCATTATAGACTAAGACGATAATTAAACTAAAACTAATTAAACTAATTACTTAAATCTAGGCTATCAATTACGAACTAAGCAGTAAACTAAAGCTAATTAAACTAATTATTCTAAATTATCAACTAAGAGCAATAACTAAATTATCGATTAACGCTACGAAAGTTAAAGCTAATTAACGTATCTAAAGCATGAATTTAAGAAACTATCGCTAAGCAATTGAATCATACGAATCCAAGAACCATTAACTAAGCATAAACTAAATCGCATAAGTAAACTAAATTAACAATATCCAATATCCAAGCATAAGAAACAATTAAACTAATTAAAACTAGAATTAACTAAGAATTTATCTAAACAATTAACTAGAAAATTATCTAAGAGTTTAGAAAACTTATTGAAACTAAGGAAAGCAATGAAAAGCTCCAGCTATTCCGGAGTTTGAACGCTGATCTTGGGCGAAGATTGATTCTCGAATGCCGAAATTGATGTCTCGGGACGCGTAGAACTTCGATCCTTGATCCGCGTCTCCAAATCTTGTTATAAGATGTGGAATTATTGTTGTTGTACTGCTAAAATACCCTAGGATAGTGTGAGTCTTCGTCTCCCTCTGTGTTATCTCTCAAAATCCGAAATATGGCGGGTTTTTATAAATATTACAAGTCTTGCCGCACAAGAAACCCTAATTTCCGAATTCTGGGCCGTCGCGTCGACGGTGCGTCGACGGAGCGTCGACTGACGCGAGCAGGTGCTCGGCGGGACTCGGCAGACTTGGTCGGCAGCGCTCGGCAGGTGTGGTCAGCAGGTGCGCGCGTCGGCTGGGCAGGTGCGTCGATGAGGTGCGTTGACATCGACGCTTCAGCAGCTAGCGTCGACGTTGCGTCGACCTTGGTGCGTCGACATCGACGCCTCAGAACGTAGCGTCGGTAGTGCGTCGACTAACGCGGTCATATCTCGCTGACACGGCTCGCATTGACGGTGCGTCGACGATCGCGTCAGTCGACGCGATTGAGCGTCGGTCTCCGTTCCTCGATCGTTTGCTACTCGTTTCACCAGAAAGCTTGTTCTTCTATTCCCTAACATCGACTTCGTCTTTTACGTGCTAAACTCTTCCGGTTACTTAGATGTAAGGTGAAAAACAACAAAACATCACCTAATTGCATTAATTAAGATCAAAATGCGGTAAAATAAGCTGGAATTATAAAATTACGGAATTATGCTTAAATCATCCAACTTATACCAAAAACAAATAGAAAAACGAACTAAAAAGCTAATAAAAATAAGACAAATCTACTCTAATCATGTATCACTCTCATGGAATCATACACCAAAAGATTTGTGCCTATACTCTACAACAAAATGGAGTTGTGGAGAGAAAGCACGGGCATCTTCTTGAGGTCGCTAGGTCAATGTTGTTTCAGTCCAAACTGCCAATTGATTTTTGGCCTTTCTCTTTACTCACAACTACATACCAAATTAACAGACTTCCTAGCTCTCTCCTTAACTAGAAGACTCCTTATGAAATACTTTACATCAAATCCCCTGAGTATGCACATCTCAAACCTTTTGGTTGTACTACTTTTGCCACCAATTTAACTCCTCATAAAGCAAAATTTGACTCTAGAGTTGTTAAGTGCATTTTTCTGGGATATGAGGGTGGCAGGAAGGATATAAATTATTTAATCTGGACTCACAGAAAATCATAATCACCAGGGAAGCTTATTTCATTGAAAATGAATTTCCTTCTGTGCGACCTCAATGTACATATACTCCTTTGCATACATCTGACTGCTTTACACTAGATTATTCAAAATCATTTGACAATCACATTGATGAAAACTCATCCCCTGCACATCCTATCTCTCATTCATCTCATGTGCAACCCAGTGCTCGCAGAAGGCAAGCTAGGCGCATAGTTCCTCCAATCAGATTTCAGGACTATGTTACTTATAATGTTGTTGTCCACATACCAGCTAGCTCAGCTACCTCCCAAACATCTAGATATCCTCTAAATACTTTTTCCTACACAATCTCTCCTCACTTCTCTGACACAGATATATCCTTCCTAGCAAATATATCTAACCTGCAAGAGCCTACTAGTTATGCTCAAGCAAGTAGGGATAGCCATTGGATGGAGGCTATGGACAAAGAATTGGCGACATTGAAACCTAATCACATTTGGGATTTGGTGAATTTGTCACATGGAAAGAAGGCAATAGGGTGTAAGTGGGTGTACAAGATTAAAATGAATCCAGATGGGTCAGTGGAGAGGTATAAACTAAGGTTGGTAGCAAAAGGGTTCCATTAGAAATATGGAGTAGACTATGTTGATAGTTTCTCTCCAGTAGCAAAGCTAGTCACTGTGAGGTTTCTAATTACCGTAGCAACCATGGATGGTTGGCCAATCCACCAGCTGGACATCCATAATGCTTTCCTACATGGTTATTTTCATGAAGATATTTACATGACTATTCCAGAAGGCTATCTGAAGGGTGATGCTCATAAGGTTTGCCATCTGAAAAGAAGTCTGTATGGCCTTAATTAGGCTTCCAGGCAATGAAACAGTGAATTTTGCAGTAAACTTATTGGCTTTGGCTTCACACAGTCCCTGAATGATCATTGTCTTTTCATAAAAAAGGATGATAAGTGTTTTCTTACCCTGGTCATATATGTGGATGACATCTTGGTGATTGGTACTCAACTCAATGCCATTGAAATGGTCAAGTCTTATCTGCACTCTCTGTTCACCATCAAAGATCTAGGACCTGCTAGATATTTTCTGGGAACTGAGATAGTTAGAACTGATTCAGGCACCTACTTACATAAAAGAAAGTACATACAAGACATCTTACAAGACACTGGACTCTTAGACTGCAAACCAGTCTCCACATCTTTTCCTCAAGGGTTAAAATTGGTCAATGGGAGTGGGGATCCTCTCTCTACTCCTGTCAAATACCGAAGATTGGTTAGGAGATTGCTATGTCTTAACATGACCAGGCCAGATATCACATTTCATGTTCAACTTAGCCAATTTGTAAACAGTTCTTGTCAATCTCACTGGGATGAAGCTATCCACCTTCTCCATTATCTGAAGGGTTATTCTTCTCAGGGTCTCTTTTATTCTGCTAAAGGTTCCTTTCAGTTTAAAGCCTACAGTGATGTTGACTGGGCTTGCTGCTCTGATTCCAGAAAGTCAGTCACAGGTTTCTGCATTTTCTAAGTAATTCTCTTATTTCTTAGAAAAAAAGAAACATACCACAATTTCTAGATCATCTGTTGAGGCTGAATATAGAGCTATGGCTTCTACTGTTTGTGAGATTAAGTGGCTTAGATACTGTTTCGCCCTAAAAGTTACATCTGAAACACCTGATTTTTCCTTAAGAATATCCCGACCTGCTTCACAAGAAACACGTTAGAAAGGACCACCGGGGGTTTTCTGGTGGAAACCTCTCCGATGCTTAAGTCAGTAAAGTGTTTTTGATCGGAATAAGAAAAATCAGAAGAAGAATGTTTAGAACGTCATACCTCTCCCAGCCTTGGGGCCGAGATATTTATAATTTTTACCCAGTGGAGCCTTTCCGGGATCTCGGAAATAGAAAACCCACGAATCCCGGGCCGTTACACAAGCCGACCTAACCTGGAAGCTTCCTTCCAGAAAATAGATCAACCCTGTTACTCAAGCCGACCTGACCTGGAAGCTTTCTTCCAGAAAACAGATCAACCCTGTTACTCAAGCCGACCTGACCTGAGGCTTCCTTCCAGTAAACAGATGAACCCTGTTACAAAAGCCGACCTGACCTCTTGAAGCCTTATCCAAGGCCCAAGAGGAGGTCAAGACAGTCTCTCTCAGGCTATGGTTGTTTCCAACCTCATCTTCTTTTCTGTCAAGGCCGACTAGTTCAGCTCATCCTAACCACGCCCTGTCTGGGCTATACAGGGACTAGTCACCACTTCAGGTTGTACCAATCAGTCCCCCCCTGAATGGTTGGGTAAGAGCTGAGCTACTTTAGTACTCCAATTGTGACGTTTCAGATCCACACGTCTTTTTGGATGCCCCGCTCTGAAATGCATTAATTGCATAGATCCCGCAAAATCTTTTTCTGTAGGAATCGCACCTTTTGGGGAAGGGCTGCGATGCTCGATATTCCACTTCGACAATCATAATCCGCGACGTGTCCCCTTGGGTAATGTGCTCTGACGCATCCTAAGTGCACAAATCCCGCCAAATCCCCTTTTTCCTAAAAATTTGCCTTCAAAGTATATCACTTTACCCCTTTTCACCATTTACCTAATTCCAAACTCTCACACCTACATATTTCCTTCAGAATACCTTCGTTCCATTCCTTTTATGATCAGAGTTTTCTTTCTTCCAATACCAGGTACCTTCTCACCCTCTTGTGAATTTTAATTATGTCGGCTTCCATTTCTTTTTCTCTCTCATCTTCCGGAAATCCTTCATCTTCTATCAGTCTGTCTTCCTCGGCGACGCTGCCGGCGGCCGCCCAGGAAGAGCAGCCTATAATTCTCTATGGTAATGATCACGGCAACATATTTTCTATCGTTAGTAATCAAACCCTCTGAGACATACACTCTAAATTCCCTATCTCCGATGACTTTTCCTTTACCAACCCGGCCTCCGGTGAGAGAGCATCCAGGCCTCTCCTTAACCATCTAAATTTCTTTGTTGACCAGTTTCAGGCGGGCTTACCACCTAGCGGCCCAATTTTCTGGGCTTACTCTTACGGCCCAAATGTTTTATTCCCTATTTCAAGCCAAGAGCTCTTTTGGCTTTTTCTATTTGTCCGCCCGAACTGACGTGCGCTTTCTGGTCAGGATCCCTTCTCCCAACAAGGCCTGGAAGAAAAAATTCTTTTTTGTTCAGTGTTTGGGCGACTGGGGCTTCTCCCCTGACTCTATTAATGTTCTGCCTCACCAGGCCTATCTATCCAAAGGAGATCGACCTCCTCACTTAGCAAACAATATAGCCACCCTTAACAAAAATGTTTTCCACCTATCCCAACTTCTTAAACTCAACATCCTGAGCTTCTTTAATGCTCAGAAAGAGAATGGTCCTCTCCCTCCTAATATCGGTACATTCAAGAGCTGATCAGCTCTTCCCTTCTTTATTTTCCCAAGTATTCTTTGCATGTTCCCCCATTTTTATTTTTACTTGTCCTTGGTTAACTCTTTCTCCTTTTTTTTTTAGTCGAGATGATGCAAGCAAGGATGGCCGCGAGGAAGAAAAGGGACGCCGCCGGTGGTTATAAGAGCCCTCTCGACGAGCCCGCCACGGCTTCCATATCTTCGGCCCCCGAGGTGGCAGTGACTCCAGGAGCAGTCAAGGTCCCATCGAGACTAGAAGGGCCCACCAGGATGAAGGGAACGGTCCCTTCCAAGCAGGTGGTCCACCCATCCATGGACCTAACCAATCCTTCGGACCCAGAGGACGAGCAAGCGCGCTCGTTCTGGCCAAAGATCGGTTGCGCCAGGGCCTTCCATCAGTGCCCCCAACCAGAGCTTCTTTAATGGTTCTTCAGTCTTGAACTATCCCGGGGAGGTGGCAGTTCAGTTCTTCATGGGGCAGTACCCCTCCCTTGACTATCGGATCGTGGACAAGTGGCTAGATCATGAGCTATTCGAGACCTACTACTAGGACGAGGTTAGGGTAAGGGCTTTGCCATTCTAGTCATTATTCCATTCCCCTCATTTACTTTTCATCACTCCTATTTTCTTTGTTAGGATGCTGCGAAAAGGGCCTCTCTTTTGGTCCGAGCTCGGGGTTCCATGATGAATGCCGACTTGTCCAAGTAATATGCAGTCCTACAAGAGCGGGAAAAAAGGCTGGTTGCTCGGCTAAAGGATAGGAGCGCCAAGCTGCACGACGCCCAGGGTAGACTAAAGGAGGATGAGGATGAGTTAAGGGATGCACGAGCTGACCTAGAAACTGCCCAGGCTGAGCTGCAAGAGGCTAGGGAGTCCGAGGGGAAAAGTCGAACCCTAGCCATACTTCGGGAGGAAGAGTTTAAGGAAAAGCTTCAGCGTACGTGAGCTGAAGGGGAAATTGATGGTGAAACCAGGGGCCGAACTGAGGGGGAGGCTGAAGGCCGAATTAAATTCCTTAACTCCGAAGAGGGCCAGCGTCTAATCCAGTTGACCAGGGAAACAACCCGACGGGCTTTCCTGGGCTTTATTGAGCTGTATGACATCCTGTTCCCTGAGGCCGAGGTGTATTACCATCTTGGTCTGGATTCCCAAGCCAAGTGGTCTGCCGAGAACCCATCAGTCCCCTTCGACCGCTCTATCCCCCTAGCAACCCCGCCGGAGCCGACCAGCTTTTCTCACGTCGCAAAGGATGATCGGCTCCACCAACTTGGAGACCCTGAGTTTGCCGATTATATTTGCCAGCCTTCTGGCTCTTCCTCTTCAGCATCTTCTCCCCACCCCACCCCCACCCCCCGATCCGTCGTTGATGTTAGTCTTAACAATGACTGCGACTTCTCCCACATTTGCCAACCTGGGTGAGCTGCAGGGCAACACCCAGTTTGAAAAAGACTTCGGGAAGGTCTCCAGGGCCGCGGAACCAGCTAGTGGAGAGCTGAACATAGCGGATTATGCAGTGTAGCCTTTATCTGCTCGAGATTTGTATTTTGTCTTTTTTCTTAAATTGTGGGCCTGTATTATTGAACAATGTTTTTTGTCTTATCTTTTATTTTGTCTACATAGACTTAGGGTTTCCATGAATTAAGGAAACCCTAAAATCGTCTGTACTTATCTTTTAAATCCTCTTCTTCTTCTTTTTTTTCTGCATATATATTTTTTCTCAATATGGCTTCTCCTTCTATGCTCGGGGAAATTGAAACTTTGAAGAGAAAAAACCTTGCACTTTTCTCTGAAAACATCAAACTGTCTGACAAACTTTTTGTGTTTCGCGAGAAATTTTCTCAAGTATGCTGGATCTTGGAGAGGAAGAGGTAAAAGAAGCGCTACTATAAGCGCGAGTGGTCTGAGCTCCGTCAACTCAACAAGCAACCTCAAGAGGAGAAGGCTGATCTGCTTGAGTCGGTATGTCATTTGACGCCACCATCGGCGAGGCTCAGTCCGCCTCTGTCCGAGCAGATAGGTATCGCCAACGCCTCCACGAAACTGAGCGCAAACTGTGGCGTGTTTGCCAGGATTTAGCTTCTGATAGGAGAGCTTCTTCTTCCCATGACTTTTTTTTTTCCATTTTAATGTATTTTCTGGGTTTTTGTTGTTTCTGTGAGCATTCCCTTTTGTTTCTTACATTTTAATCAAAACTCGCCAGGCTCTGTTGTGTAAAAATGGCGTAGATGTTTTCCACTTCTATTATTCTCATGTAATTTTTAGAGTTGTTTAACAAATGATCTTTTTTTGACCGAGCCTTTACCAATAATTAGACCTAGCTCATCAATCGAGGCTAAGATTTTTCTGACAATCTGGTCAGGATCTTTGAGCATCTGCCCTTAACCAATCAGGGTTGACTTTGCTTATAATCAAGTCCGGAATATTAGGGTATCCGCCCTTAGTCAATCCGAGCTTATGAAATTCACTAACAATCGGGTCGGGAATATTGGGACATCTGCCCTTGGCCAATCCTGGCTTTTAAAAAATTCCACTAACAATCAGGTCAAGAATATTGGGGCATCCGCCCTTAGCCAATCCTGGCTTTGAAAATTTTCACTGGCAATCGGGTCAGGAATATTGGGGCATCCGCCCTTAGACAATCCTGGTTTTAAAGAATTTCACTGACAATCAGGTCAGGAATATTGGGGCATCCGCCCTTAGCTAACCCTGGCTTTAAAGAATTTCACTGACAATCAAGTCAGGAATATTGGGGCATTCGCCTTTAGCCAATCCTGGTGTATAAGTTTCACTGACAATCAGGTCAGTTCGTGATAAGATATGGATAAACTCAAAACATCGTTATATAAATAAATTTCATAAAACAATCTTACACATAATATTTTTGTAATTTGTTACATTCCACGCTCGGGGTACTCTGACTCCATCAATTTGCTCTAACTCATAAGCCCCTCCCGCAAGAGTTTTCGTGACCCTGTATGGCCCTTGCCAAGTAGCATCTAGCTTTCTCTTGGGCTTGCCAAAATCAGCTCTGCGGAGGACCAGGTCTCCTATCTGGAAATGCCTTTTTACTACCGATTTATTATAGCTTGCCCTTATTCGTCCTCTCATGTGTTCCATTTTTACCGCAACTCTTTCTCTCCTTTCTTCAATCAAATCTAGCGCATCCTATACCAGCAGGTCATTCTGGTTTTCATCGAAGCTCTGTATGCGATGAGTCTCCATACCTATCTTCGCGGGAATTACGACATCCATGCCATATACGAGTCCAAATGGAGTTTCTCCAGTGCTCTCGTTGGGGTTAGTCCGATAGGCCCATAAGATTAAACTGAGCTCCTCGACCCATTTGCCTCCCAACCTCTCTAACCGTGCCTTAATCCCCTGCACCAAGATTCGGTTAGTCACCTCGACCTAAACATTTGCCTGAGGATGGTAAACAGACGTGAAATGTTGGTCTATCTTCATCTTCGTGCACCAGGCTCGAATATGAGCCCCCATGAACTACGTGCCATTATCAGACACTAAGATCCTTGGGACCCCGAATCGGCACACTATATTCTTCCATAAAAAGCCCATTACTGCCTCCCCCATTATTCTCTCCAAGTCTTCAGCCTCAATCCACTTGCTGAACTAGTCAATGGCCACAATCAAGATTTTTTTCTGGGCTGGAGCTGTAGGGAAAGGTCCCACCAGATCTATCCCCCACTTGGCGAAGGGGTAAGGGGAGATCATCGTCACGATCTCTTCTGCAGGTCGGTGCATGAGTGGAGAGTGTTTCTGACATTTGCCACATGCTTTCACAAAGTTCTCCACGTCTTGCCTAATTTTCGGCCAGAAGTAGCGTGCTCGCATTATCTTGCTAGATAAGACTCTGGCCCCCATATGATTACCACAACATCCTACATGAACCTCCATGAGCACGTGGGCATCCTCCTTCATAATTAGACACTTCAGGAAAGGTTGCCCGAACCCTCTTCGGAACAGCTCTCCTTTGATTGTGAAAAATCTAGCCGACCTGATCCGCAGCTTGTTTGCCTCCCTTCTATCCTCTGGAAGCTCTCCCTTCTCAAAGTAAACTCTAAGAGGAGAGCGCCAATCCTCCTCGTCTTCCTCCAATGCGTTAACCTCCTCTTCCCCATACTCCTGATGAGCCATCAATAAGGTGATCACCTTTTATTGACAATCCGTTGCTGAGCTGGCAACTTTAGCCAGGTAGTCAGCCCTGATGTTTTCTTCTCTAGGGATTTGGTGAACATCTAAAGCATTAGCTAGCTCACGAAATCGGGTTAAGTATTTTTGCATTTGCCCTTCTCTTGTTTCGAATTCCCCTCTTATCTGCTTACATACGAGCTGCTAATCCACATTTGCCCGCATCCGCTCTGCTCCCAACTCCTTTGCCATCTGGACTCCCCTCAACAATGCTTCATACTCCGCTCCATTATTAGATAGAGGATAGTTCATTCGCACTGAATATTCAGTGGTTACTCCCTCCGGGTCTATCAAGACTATTCCTGCGCCACACCCCAGGTTTCCCACTGAGCCATCCGTGTAGATTGTCCATTCCTTCTTTTCCTTGGCATAGCTGGCCATTTTTTGCATAAAATCAGCTAATGCCTGAACCTTGATCGCCGACCTTACTTCAAAATGTATGTTGAACTCGCTTAATTCAATTATCTATTTGACCAACCTCCCTGAAACCTCTGGCTTGCTCATTATGGGTTTCAGAGGTAAATTAGTGCGAACTATGATCTTATGGGAGAGGAAGTAAGGTTGGAGTTTCCGGGCAGTTCCAACCAGAGCCACCATAGCCATCTCTATCTCTACATACCGAAATTCAGCCTCATGCAAGACCTTGCTCCAATAGTACACTGGTTTCTGCGACTTCCCCTCTTCCCGAAGCAAGACCGTGCTTACTGCTAATTTCCCCAAAGACATATAAAGAATCAAAGGCTCCCCCGCGATAGGCTTAGTCAACAAAGACATATATGCCAAGTGCTCTTTCAGATTTTGAAATGCCTCTTGGCATTCCGTATCCCACTGAATCGGGCTTTCTTTCGTAATGCCCTGAAGAACGGTAAGCTCTTCTCTGCCAACCTCCAGACCAACCTTCTCAGGGCATTGATTTGCCCTTCCAGACATTGGACTTCCTTGACATTTTTTGGGGGCGGCATATCCATGATAGCCCTGACCTTTTTCCAGGTTGGCCTCTATCCCTCTTTCCGTAACCTTGTAGCCTAGGAATTTTCCTACTCTTACCCCAAATGCACACTTCTTGGGGTTTAGTCTCATCTTATACCTTCTCAGGATATTGAAGATTTCCCTCAAGTCATCCACATGCGATGTTGCTTTAACACTCTTAACCAACATGTTGTCTACGTACAATTCCATGTTCCTCCCGAGCTAGCTTTTAAACATTTTTCCACCAGTCTTTGATACGTGGCTCCCGCATTCTTGAGGTCAAACGACATTACCACATAACAATAAGTTCTTTTTGGCATTATGAAGCTGACCCACTTCCAGTCTTCCTCTGCCAATCTGATTTGATGATAGCCTTGTGAGGCATCCATCATGCTTAACAACTCATATCCAGACGTGGAATCTACCAGCTGGTCTATCCTCGGCAGTGGATAGTGATCTTTAGGACAAGCACGGTTGAGGTCTCTAAAGTCAATACACATTCGCCAATCCTCCTCTGTCTTTGGGACTAGTATAGCATTAGAGAGCCACTCTGGGAATTGTATCTCCTGGATGTGCTTAGCGTGAACAACTTGTCCACCTCTGCCTCAATGATGGCCTCCTTCTCAGGGCCAAAGTTCCATTTTCTCTATTTTACCGGCTTTGTTGCAGGGCTTATATTAAGACGATGTTTTGCCACTGTCGGGTCAATCCCCACTAAGTCTTGGGGAGACCAGGCAGAAATATTTGCGTTATTCATCAAAAGCGCGACCAGATCTACCAAACATTCTGGGCTCAAGGTCGTTCCTACCCGTAGGACTCGACTGTTGTCCCCTGGGATTATTTCTACCGACATCAGGTTTTCCTCCTTCCGAATCAGCTCAAGTCTGGCCTCCTCTGTTCTTGTTCTCTTACGCTGTCTTACTTCTTCATTACATCGAATGCTCTCCATGTACGCCTGGCGCGACGTGTACTAGTCCCCCCGAACTTCACCAACCCCATCCTGAGCTAGGAATTTTAACTTCATGTGATAGATTGAAATCACCGCCTGAAATTTACTTAGAGATGGCCGACCTAACATGGCATTGTACCAGGAAGCTGCATCCACCACCAAGAATCGTACTGACCTGGTCTGCCTGAACGGCTCATCCCCTAGTGTGACCAGGAGATTTATTGCGCCAAGAGGTCTCAATGCTCCTCTTGCGAAGCCCATCAATGAGTTCGTGACCTCCTGTAATTCCATATCCAGATTCAACTTCCTAAAGCAGTCATAAAACATGATGTCTGCCGAACTTCCTGTGTCCACAAAGACCCGTCGGATGTTGTAGTTAGCGATAGTAGCCGCTATGACCGGGGCATCCATGTGTGGGTCCAGGGTACCATTCTCATCCTCAGACCTAAAGCAAATGTTTGGCCTTAGTGCTAACTGTTGTTTTCATAGTTTTAGTGGTGTTGAAAATATTTCAACGAGTTCATGGCTCGGTATTATCGGACTTCAATTCAATTGAGGTATCCAATGTGTTTCAAGTTTTGAAAATAAAAGAAAAATGAAAATAAAGAAAATAAACTAGCTAAACTAATCTAGGAATTGAAATTGCAAGTTGGTCGTATGCCTCGTCGTATGCCTCAATGTGTAAATGCATAGCAATAATGAAAATAAGCAAGAAAATGCAATGTTTCACCAAGTACAAGCATGCATGCACAAGGTACAACTATGCATAAAATCCTAAATAATGCAAATTAATATGAATTGAAAGCATGGATGTAAAGAGCAATGGAAATTAACAAGAAAGTTCAAAACTTTACGTGAAATAACAAGGATCAAGCACTAGATCTAGGATTTAAACCAAAACTATGCATGAAAATTAAATTGCAAATAAAGCACAAGAGCAACTTGGAATTTAAACAACTTAAGACCCGATCTACAATCTAGATGTGTCACTCATGTAGAATCCATAGCCAAATCATAAGTTTCAACATGAATTCAAAGAGCTAAGGCAAAAAGCATAACATGAAGAACAAGCATGGAAATGAATAACAAAGCATGGAAATAAAGCATAAAATAAGAAATTGAAAGGAAACTTACTTGAATTAAGAAATGAAACAAAGCTTGAATGAAATTGCAATCAAAGTAACAATCCAAAGGAGTATATGGATTCTTCTTAGGCTTACAAACCCAAGGAGGTGCTTGAAATTAAATCTAATCTAGGAAAATAAATTACATAAAAGCTTGAGATCTAATCTAAAACCTAAGAAAGAGAGAATTATTTAATAGCTTGAGAGTGATTTTGATCCCAAACCCTAGCTTGGGTTGGGAGGGGAGTGATATCTTCATAGGTGAAAGATGTAGTCTTTATATACTTATTTTTTGGGGCAAAACTATCAAAAACGCTCAAATATCCCGAAGTCTCAGAGCTGCAGTCGATCGACTGCCCAGTCTCGAACAGCCAACTCTCTGCTGAGCAGTCAATCGACGGAAATCCAGTCGATCGATTGAGAAATTTAAGGAATTATCCAATGATGTCTTCATATGAAATGTATCTCTTTCTCTTGGATATCATCTGGCGTTTGATTTGTGTCATTTGGAATTTCCCTCCGAGAGTTATGAGCTCCGCACCAAAACCTGCCACAAGCAAGGCGAAAACGAACTGTCTCAATTATCAAAATTTGGAATTATTGTAAACACAAAAGTTTTAGAAAATTATCTCAGCTTTCCAATGGTATAAGGTGGAGGCAAATGGCACAAGTGGTTTTGGAGTTATGCTTATATTACGACAACAGAGACATCCACCGAGCGAATATAATCCTTTTAGCCACCTACAAAACAAGAATTCAATCTTAAAAACCCAGAAATAGCGAAAACACCTCACATATCGTACTCTTAAAGTCTAAAAGAAGATCAACGAGAAAAAGTCTTAAAACCTAATGAAAAACGACTCGAAACTACTAGACACGACGCTAAACCCTAACTAAAAACACGAGGAAAAACACAACAATTACATGCAAAACAACTGTCCCACTTCTCGTGTTCTTTTAGCCAGGTCTCTAGCTGCCCGAACATAACTATTCTGTGTTCGCTTGGAATGCTCGTCCCATTCTCTGCTATGATCATCAGGATGTCTCCCCTTATTTCCTGAGACTGGTCATTTCTTTTCCCACTGCTACGGACACCATCAAACTCTCGCCTGTTTCCCTGATGTCGATCATACCTGTGGGGGTTAAATCCGGAATCTTCTTTCCTTGCATGTACAAATTATTTAAGGTGCCCCGCCTGCACCATCCTCTACAGCTCATCTTTCAGATGATTACAATGATCTGTGTCATGGCCATATTCGTTGTGATATCGATAGAATCGATCAGATTTTTCTTTTCTTGGCTTTTGGGAATACGTTCTAGGACATTTAAGGCCAGGGTGTCGCTCAGTTGCCTGTAGTATCTCTCCCTGAGGCGAGGCCAAAGGCTTGTACTTATTAAATCGCGGACGACCTCCAACCAGATCAGTCTTAGATTTTTTTCATCAGGGTCCTGTCCTCCCTATCGGGTCATTCCCTTCATTTCTCTCCATCGTCTTTTATCTTCAAGGCTTCCTCCAAGTGGATGTACTTTTCTGCTCTCTCCAGGAGCTCTCTAAATTCAGTGCTGGCTTTACAACCAACGACTGCAAGAACTCCCCTCTCCTGAGACCCTGAGCCAGAGCGTTGACCAAAGCACTTCAGACGCTGATGGCACTTCCAGTTTGGCATCTGTAAACCATTTAATATATCCACACAGGCTCTCATTTTCCTTTTGTTTCAAGCTGAACAACTCCAACGACATTTTTTGGAATTTCCTGCAACTGGTGAACTGATGGTCCCGTTGTATCTGGTACACTCGTAGGCGCAGCGGAGCTTGGCGTGCCACCTAACTCTGCCACCAAGTTCCGCCTAAGTACATCCGATGCCATGCTCTTTCTCACGTCTTAGTTTTGGTTTTCCCACAGACGGCGCCAATTGTTTCGCCCTAAATGTTACACCTGAAACACCTGCTCTGTCCTTAAGAATATCCCAACCTGCTTCACAAGAAACACTTTAGAAAGGACCACCGGGGTTTCTCCGATGGAAACCTCTTTGATGCTTAAGTCAGTAAAGCTTTTTTGATTGGAATAAGCAAAATCAGAAGAAGAATGCTTAGAACGTCATACCTCTCCCAGCCTTGGGGCCGAGATATTTATAGTTTTTGCCCAGTGGGGTCTTTCTGGGATCTCAAAAATATAAAACCCGCGAGTCCCGGGCCGTTACACAAGCCGACCTAACCTGGAAGCTTCCTTCCCAAAAACAGATCAACCCTGTTACTCAAGCCAACCTGACCTGGAAGCTTCCTTCTAGAAAATAGATCAACCCTGTTACACAAGCCGACCCGACCTCTTGAAGCCTTATCCAAGGCCCAAGAGGAGGTCAGGACAGTCTTTCTCAGGCTATGGTTGTTTCCAACCTCATCTTCTGTCAAATCCGACTAGTTCAGCTCGTCCTAACCACGCCCTGTCTGGGCTATACAGGGACTAGTCACCACAGGTTGTACCAGCTACCTAGCTATGGATTTCTCTCTACCTGTTCCTAGATCTATTCCACTCTATTGTGATAATTAGGCAGCTCTATATATAGTAGTTAATCCAATTTTTCATGAGCGAACCAATCACATTGAGATCGACTGCCATGTTGTTCGGGATCAATACAAACGAGGCCTAGTTTCTCCTTAGAAAATATGATCAGCCAACCAACTTGCTGATTTGTTTACTAAAGCTCTGGGCCCTGGTTTGTTCTACAATTTTGTTTCCAAGTTGGGTGTGCTTGATCTACATTGAAGCCCATCTTGAGGGGGGGATGTTGAGTATGAGGTCTCAATAGGCCGCAAGAGTGCAGAGCTTACTTAAGACCTGATAACATGAGATTACAAGAAAGCCGACCTAATCAGCGACCTGATGATTTCAGGTTGCATGAGTGCTGACCTAATAGGTCGTATTACTGACCTGGTAGCTATACAAGAGGTTGTCACTGCGATAACTTGGAGAGAGGTCGTCACTGCGATTACTTGGAGAGAGGTCATCATAAGAGCTCACTACATTACTTGGAGCCTATTCTAACAGCCCAATATTTTACTTACAAGTTGAGCCGGCCCAATTAGAATGTAAAATTATAATAGAGTATAAATAGGCTTCGTCTTTCATTCCTTGTAACAAGTTGATCAGAAATACAGAAACAGTTTTCAGAAACGGTTATTCTCTCTTGCTCCAAGAAAGCTTAATCCAAGGTATAATGAAAATATTCATAAAATTTACATTCACCATGAATTGTATAACATAAAGTAGAAACGTACAAATATTTAAAAAGAAGAACACCCTCTTGATCCTTTGTTAACTTCCCAATATTTCTGAGGTCAACCTTATTGATTTGAATGCCTATCAATTCATGAACTATATAATTTTTACATATTTGTGTGTGGATTTTTATATATTCTTATGTCTTAGTTTTGTGTGCTTTAGTTGATATTGAATCTTATTTTGTCTTGTTTTTCCTTATTTTGCGTTTTTCATAGCTTTTGTCATTTTTTTAGTTATTTTTTTTTGGTATTTTTCCCATATTTATGTATTTTTTCGTGTTATTTGCTCTTCTTGGTTTTAGGATGGTTGAGCGAGCCCAAGCACATTCTCAAGTATCACAACCGACTTTATTTTACGAAAAGAAGACCCAATTCTATGAAGCACAACCGTCGATCGATGCCCGATCAACATCCAATCAACGCGCCGTATTTCGCCTGCATCGACCAACCTGCTGAGGATTACCTTCCACAATCAATCAACGGGGCATCGGCGCGCCATCAACACATAACCATTTTTCAAGCATCGACAATTTTCGTCGATCGACACATTATCGACAACAGAGATACCGTTGATCAATGGGCAATCGATGATTGATCAACGGAAGACCATTTTTTTGCCATTTTTGTCAAAATTATCATTTTGCCCCTAATTTCAACTATTTAAACCCACATACCCAAGACTTGAAAAGAGGCATTTGAACCTCTTAGGGTTTGAGTGCCCAAACTAAATCAACCTTAGAACCCTATTTATTTTAGTGTAGCTTGTAGAGTCTTAGATTAACTCTTAATTTAGCTTAGTTTGTGGTGTGGTCGAGCTTTTTGTACTTGGTGGAAAAATTGTTCTTTTGCATTTCAAGATTTGAAGAACTTTTCTATTTGGGTAATTTGTAATTGTTGTTCTCTTGCATTTTCTTATTAGTTTCTATAAATGTTTGAGTTAATTGGTTATCTCATGTTTGGATTGTTGTTTAGATCTTTATCTTTGCTTATATTGTTCATGAACATTTCAATTTTTACCATTGTTGTGTTCTTTATTGTTTTCAAACTTTTTACCTCTCTTGACTGCTTTCGATAGTGTAGTGAAAGGTAGATGGAGTTTGCCAAGTTCGTCATTTTCATGCATTTAGTTGTTATTGTAGTCTAAGTTCTTGATAAGATTTATGTTCAAACTTTGTTGTAATTTCTTTAACTTTCTAATTCTAGTTTGAATGTTATATTCCCTACATGCCTTGTTTTATTTTATTTTATACTTGATTTATGAGTTCATGGTTTTACTAGCTTGATTATGGGTTTCTCTATTGGTTTAATTATATTTATGCTTGCTCTTAAATTATGTTATTGCATTTCTTGGTGAGTTTATATTATAAATTTTGGGTCCAGGGTCTAAATGAATCTTATAACCATCAATTGGTAATTATTGGATGTTTAGTTGAGTTCAGGATTGACAACCCCGATTTGTAGATAAATATTCGATAAATTGCCAAGTGGTCATGGAGATGAGTTTAGAACCCTAAACCCCTGTTTTATTAATATTTTCAAAGTTTTTAATATCGGCTCTCGTCATTTAAAAAATGTAATGCATTTGAGATCTCTTCACCATCGCCTACGGACAATAATAACAAATAAGGTTCTATCTGGTTTAACTTAAGAAAAAATAATTCCCGTCTACAAATAAAGAACATAAAACTTGTTGTGTCCATTGGTTAAGCGGAGGAGTGACATGATCATCTAGCTTATCAACAATGAGCAACAACGGAGAAATTTCTGATCGACGAAAATCAAAAAGTCCACTGTTCTGCTGGTATATGAGCTTCTGCAGTATCGCCGTATAAGAAGCTAAAGTCATTATTTCCCAATATCATCTGGTAACTTCAAAAAGTACCTTTGAGGAGGTTAACACAATTAGCAAACGACACAACAGGGGACCTTATCGTTAATCAACGTCTTCAACGGTGACCCAGTAACCGTATCCCAAATCTTTCGACCCATCATGGCTCCTTGAAACAATCAACAACCCATCTCTGTTGAAATGCAATAATGTCACCAACACCGCGTGGGCCCGAATCACGTGCACCAATTTCCCCGTCTTCACATCCCAAACCTTAACCATATCGTCAATGAGATTGTACCGCGGGCACATCAGTGTGGCCTTTGAGCATATCATGCACTCGGCGACGCGTGTGTCCTAGATAAACCTCAACTACAAAACCTAAATAAAAGCAATTAATTCCACAGAATTGAGTTATTCTCACAATAACAAACCGATTTCAAAAAATAAAAATTAAAGAGAGAAAGGTGGGAAATTAGGAACAAACTTACATAGTTGCTGCGTATCCATGACTGAGAATTGAGAGAGAGATAGAGATGGAAGAGGGCATAAAGGTGGTGGAGATTTGCAAAGGTGATGTGGCGACGGCGATAGATGAATTTTTTATATTTTTTATTTGGGTTGGGTGGAAGGGGATAAGGGCAAATTAGTATATAAAATTAAGTTAAAATAATTGTTGGTTAAAAAAAGGGAAAATTATACCTAGTGAGAAAGTAAGATGTGTGATGTAGTAGATGCAAATGTCTTCTCTTCTGTATTTATTGGTTATTTTTCAAAATTATTTGTAAATGAATTTTCCGATTATTTCTTCTTAATGATAAATATTCTTTGGAAATTCTTATAATTATAATTAATTAGATAGATTACTAATTTTGATTCAGTTAATGAAATTTCAAATCATTCGTGGAAATATGACAAAGATATACATTAATTAATTTACATTTAAATATGAATAATAAATCAATTTTTAAAAACACATTCAAGTATAAATTATATAGTTTTATGAAATGTCTAAATCATAACTTTATATTAAATTGGGCGAATGCATCTTTTTTTTTTTTTTAATTAACAATGTATTATCATTCAAATTGTTCAATTGTTTGATTGTCTAAGTGTATGTTTGATAAGTACAATAAGCTAACTTATACCTTATTTATAGAGCTTATAAGCTTCATATATTCAAATAAATCTTATTTGATTGGATAAGCTTATTTGAAAAGTATGAACTTATCTCAAATGCTACTATTACAAGCATATCAAATAAGCTCATGGAGTTTTTTGATATTATTCCTCTTTTAACACCTTTTTTTTTTCTTTCTTTTTTTGGAAAATTATATTATTTCATTATGTATTTAATATATATATATATATATATATATATATATATATATATATATATATATATATATATATATATATATTTGTTTTTTTGTTTTTTGTTTCACCACTTTATTAATCGTTACTTGAACTTCTTCTTCTTCTTAATTGACTCTATAAAATGCAATAGAATTTTATTTTAAAAAAAGTTTCTCCAACTCATAAAAAAAATTGTGCAATTATTGAAAATTATCTCATATAAATATTCAATGAGATTGGTAATAGAAACAATAATATTAAATATACAATGTTAAACTTATATTAAAAAAAAATAAACACTATTATTTTAACTATGTATTTTGTGTAATTTTGTATTCTTGAGCTAACTTATTACCTAGATTTGCCAAATATTCTTTTTTTTATATCAGCTCTCTTTTTAGAATCAGCTATTAGCTCATAACTAACTTATTAATTATCAGCCAACTTTTCATCTATCAATTTTATGCGCCAAACATACTCTAATTCTCATTTAATAAAAAAATTATATCTATAAAGAAATGTTTTAAACTAACCAAGTTTTTCATCGAGTCTGCCAACATAATTGATCTCCCTCTCATATCTGATATGTTTTACAAAGGTCGAACAAACAATAACTCTTGCGAATAATCAAATCAACACATCAAACAATATACTTATTTAAAATTGATGCCTGTTGAAGTGTATACTTTGGGGTGGGTGCAGGACGAGTGATTATAAAGCAGACTCTTCGTTTATTAGATAGAGAAGATCATATACCAATATTTCGTGATTCACTGCCAAACTTATTCCAAATCCAGAATCTCGGATCGAATCAGTATTAATATACCGATTAGATCTGAGATCTCTTATTGAATTGCTCATTCAATGAACATTATCAATATTTTGTGTTGAAATATGTGGCCATGCATGTCCATGCATCAGCTCAAGATCATCCCATGCACAGCAGATTAGCCAACTAGCTTGTTTTGTCTTTTAGCTTAGTTAATAGCTGTCAAACGGTGTTTTGAAGATGCTGGAATATTTTGTCATTGTAGCTGTCCATTTTCTAGGTTTTAATTTAGCCTATACTATGCTTACACGTGTCTAGGGTTACCAACTTTTCTATGTCTGCAGCCTTATTTAAGAAGGTTGTTATCTTCTTAAAATAACAACCTGATGTATAGAGCTTTATCAGATAATGAAATGCTTGCTTTCTTTCATGTTTTGCTGATTTAAAACATGGTATCAGAGCAGTTTTCTGAACCTGTCTCTGGTGCTACTATCGTACTTTTCATTTATTAATCTTGTATGTTCTTATCATGGCTGAATCATCAACATCAACATCCTCAAATGTTATCCTCAACAACACAAATGCAAATCTGCAAGTAGTCCAACCTCAATCTCAGCTTCTCACAACTAAACTCTCAGACTCAAATTATCTCACCTGGAAACAACAGATTCTTACAGCTGTAAGAGGTTATGGACTTGAAGAATATCTGAATTGATCTGTCTTTATCCCACAGAAGCACATCACAAGCACAGAAAATCCTGGTGCTTTAAGGCTGAATCTAGAATCTTTTGCTTATCAAAGACAAGATCAGTTGCTAGCATCATGGCTGTTATCATCACCGTCAGAAGGTCTATTGGTGCTCATGGTTGGATTAGACTCCTCTCGCCAGATGTAGAAAGCTTTGGAGATAAATTACTCCAGTCAAGCCTTAGCTAGGCAGATGTAGTACAAATTGCAGTTATCCACAATGAAAAAAGGTAATCTTTCCATCAGAGAATATCTTAATAGGTCAAGTTATGTTGTGATGCTTTAGCCTCTAGTGGTTAGAAAGTCTCAGAATCAGATCAAGTCATGCACATACTCTCTTGAGTATGACTCTATTGTTGTGTCAGTCACTTCTAGACCTGAGTATTGCACAGTGAATCAAGTGAGTGATCTCCTATTGAGTTTTGAAAATAGAATTGAAGCTGATAATCCTACTATAGTTGATGATAGTAGCACCCTAGTTTCCAATCTTTCTGTTCAATGTAACAAAAGAAAAACATACACATCTTATCAAAATACTAGAGGAAAAGGAAGTTATTCTAGAGGTGCTGGTAGACAAAGTGGAGGAAGAGACAAGGGTAGGAACTCTTTCAACAAAGTTGCTTGTCAGATTTACCATTATACAAACCATACAGCTGAGAAATGTCATTACAAGGGAGATTTGAACTTTGTTCCTAACTCGTCTAGTCAAAACCAGAATTCAAGACTGTTCAACAACAAAAACTACAATCCTACAACTATGGTTGCCTCTCAAAGCCAAGATAACACCTTTAACACCTTTATCATCTCAGACACATTGAACTGGTTTCCAGACTCAGGAGCTACAAATCATGTCACCTATGACATGTTAAATCTCAACACCATCTCTGAGTATCAAGGCTCAAACAAGCTGCATATGGGAAATGGAATAGGTCTGAATATTCTCACATTGGTAACACTGAACTTAAGTCCCCTCATTGAGCATCTGTTTTTCATCTCAAGAACCTATTACTTGTTCCTTGTATCACAAAACCTCATGAGTGTATCTCAGTTTACTCAAGATAATGCTGCATTATATGATGCATGCTGCAAATCTAAGATACATAAGCTACCTTTTCCTGAATCTCACATTACATATACTCATGCCTTTGAACTTGTTCATAGTGATCTCTGGGGGCCATCACCTGTACATACTTACTCCAACCACAGGTACTACATCAGCTTTGTGGATCAGTATACGAGATACACTTGGAATTACTTTCTAAAAGCAAAAAGTGAGGCTCTGTCCGCATTCATTCAATACATCAAGTTAATGGAAAATCAGTTCAAAACCTGGGTTAAAAATCTTCAAAGACAAAGTTCTTAAGCTTTACTCCTTTCTTACAACACCAGGGCATTCAACGCAGAGTTTCTTATCCCTATACTCCAAAACAGAATGGGCTTGTTGAAAGGAAGCACATACACATTGTTGAGATGGCCTTAGCACTCTTAGCTCAGTTTGGTGTACCACACTATTATGGATTGATGCTTTCAGAACAGCTGTGTATCTTATCAATAATTTACCTACTAAAGTGTTGAAGGACAAATCTCCATATCAGTGTATGTTCTCTACTTCACCAGACTACAATCAGCTCAAGGTGTTTGGATGTCTTTTTTATCCCTATATTAGACCCCTTAATAAGCACAAATTTCAATTCAGGTCATTGCCTTCTGCCTTCATTTGATATTGTGATAGTTACAAAGGCTACAAGGTTCTCTTACCCTCAGGAAAAATGATCATAAGCAGACACATTCTGTTTGAAGAAACAAGTTTCACTCGCTATAATGGTGTGTCACTTACGCGACCAAAGTTGGAATCATATGTGCAACAAACAATTTGTATAACACGGAGAATTAACCGCTATAATGGTGTGTCACTTACGCGACCAAAGTTGGAATCATATGTGCAACAAACAATTTGTATAACACGGAGAATTAACTGACATGTTACATATATGTATTTATATATTCTTGTTAAGATAGTTAACCAATAATATTTTGACACTTTATAATCACTTTTTAATTATCCACTGACAACTACGCTTTCGAACCTCAACTACAATCTACAATTATAATGCAAGAAGTATAAAATGTTAGGAGCAAGATATTAAAGTATTTTGTTTATTTCTAGTAATAATATGTTAAACCGATTTCAAGTTTAATCCCAAATTAATAAATATTATGCATCGATTCTGTAACGAAATAGCATGGGGAATTTTTGTCGCATACCACAACTCACTTAAGTCATAAATCCCAAGTGACGTGTCTTAGTAACAATAAAAAGAAGACAAATACACGTTTCTACGTATTCAATCAATCTATATATATATATAAAGAGGGAGTTTGGCAGGAGAGAGAAACAATTCATGAAAAATAATGAGTTTTACCGCCCATGAATTGTTTCTATCTTTACTCACTAAATTCACTTAACAATTTTTGACCATCCATGTAATTCAATTAATCACGTCACAATATTATTCACATTTAAGGAAAATGTGAGATTAATTTTGTGCTTTCCCGCACGTGCTCATTATTTTTTGACAATTTCTTATTTACCGTTTTTTTAATCTCATTTTTATGGCTTTATATTATTACATTAAACTATTAGTCAACGGTTTCAAAGTGAAACTTTTTCTTTCAAAGGATTTTCTAGATCTGTTGTCGCTTGCTCTCTCACTACGCCAGAAACTGAGTTTTTTTTTACCCTTCATCTAGAAGACGCAATCTTAAATTTTCGAAGAACAAAAATTAGTAGTAAGAAATCAATCAACGAAAGGTATCGATTCATTATTTTTTCATTTCATATTGTTATGTTTCAGAAAAAACCAGTGTATTAAATCAGAATTGTTTGTTCGAATTTCTAATATCAATGGAGTTTTGTTTTCCTATTTTCTTTCAATCAATAACACTGAATCGCAATCAGTCCCTTTTTTTCCCCTTTCGTTGCCAAATGGGTTTTTTCAGAACTATAAGTTTTGGCTAAATGTCTTGATTTCATCTCTAATATTTAGGGAAATTCATAGTGGATTTGTGGTGCTGTTTGTTTAATATCTAGGTTTCCAAGTCGTAGGATAGCAGCACCCATGTCGCGAGTCGCAAAAAGAAGCAGTCAATTGTAAATAAATCATACAAGGTAATTTGTTAAACTTTCTGATGAGTCTTGATTGATGTTTTTTTTTTCGTTCTAATGCTCTCTTTTATTTTTTGGCTATTTATGGATCTAATAAAATCATGTTGTTTAGTATGGATTATTTCGAACTAAATGTATATTTTGGGTTTCAATAGAAGTGACTAATACGATCAACCTTCTTCTATGAGTTGCATATACGTTTTTTGGACTCTGGGTTCATATATGTTTTTGAACTTTTGCGCAATTGTTGATTTACCCATCAATCACCGATAACCTCAATTGTGTAGTGAAGGTAAAGACTAAAATTCTGTTCAATCCATACACAATTTAAATTTCTTCTCAGCTTCAACATAAATAACATTGTAGATTTTAGTAATTAAGATTTTAATTATGTTCTTTTGTTTCATTCAAAATCCAGTTTTTTTGGTAGTTGTGTATTTTAAATTATATCCAGTTTATATACAGCGATGGGCTAATGTATTTCACTTGATGAATTTCATGGTGTGTTCCTTTTGTGGTTCCACAAGCCTTTTTTTTTTCAGTATATGGTAGGTGTTGTAGAGAAGCAAAATTTCCATTATTTTTGCTTTGATTACCATATTATGTGATTCTGTGAACTATTTGGTGTTTCTCATATATATATAAAACTCAAGTACATTTGATAGAAGGAAAATATTTTCTATAAAGCATTCATTTTATTTTGGGCATGCCTAATGTACCATTTTTATACATTAGATTTTTGAATTAAGTTTGATAACATTTATGCAATCTGTTAATCTATTGTATTAGGTATTATTCATGATTATGCAGGCAGTTTTTT
>BMAC01000912.1:154393-179356 GCA_014905375.1 Phtheirospermum japonicum | reverse complement strand
TAATCTTCACCCAAAATTGGAATATGTTGCCAAAAAATTGCACATGACCCCAAAATTTGGACTAATATGCGATCAAAATTTAATTGGTGGACTAAATTTGTCACTCTTTGAATTTTGACCAACAATTTTTTGGTCAAAATCCCCTAATTTGACTAAATGTACGATACAAATTTAATTGATTGACTAAAATTTTCGCTCCCTGTATTTAGTGGAACATTTTCTAATGGACAAATTTTGCATTTTAGCCTTGCAGTTTTGGTTCCTTAAATAAATATAAGGAAGCGACACATTTAATCGTATTAGCAATATAAGTATTTTCCTTAAACATAAATATTAGGAGGTACATTTCTTGCTRTTTGTTTGGTGATTGAGAAAATGTATTTATTAGTGGAGAAATAGATCAAAAAATGTGAAAGATAGTGTTTGTTGAGTGACCAAGAGAAACTTTCTTCAAATTCGCTAACAAAACAAATTAAGCTTAGATTATCAGGATCGAGTTTGCAAAATAAATTTATTTGACCAAGATTATTAGGATACTTAGTGGACTAAAAGTGYCGATGATCTCTAATACTTATTTYGCCAAAATTGAATTAAGCATGTATTTTATATATGTTATTGAGTTTTTTTGATTTTATTTAATGGGGTGTAGGCTGATAGAGAAGCAGGAGGAGCAGCTACACAATCTTTCATAATGATTATGAATATTAATGAAGTTTGCGGATATGAAGATTGAACTAATTACTGTTATCTGTTATGAGTCTGTAAAAATACTTTTCTAAAATTGAGTTGATTAATTTGATACTACTTTCTAATTATGACTGTTTTGTTTGTTCATTCATTTCATTTTAGAATCTTCAAAATGGGTATATATTTTATTTTGTCTCCAAATCGAATATTCTAAAACGCTATGCAGATGACGGATTGGGGCTGAAGCGTAGATGAAAAAAAAAGAATATAAACTAATTGAACACATATAGATTACCTAAATTAAAATTTTCAACGTGCAACAGAAGTTGTTTGGTTGACAAGTTGTTTCCTAATTACTATTCATAATAGTCAAAATATTGATTCAGAATTGACTATTACAAAACACAATCCAAGTTGAAGATATTCATTTAAACATTGATAAAAGAAAAAAAAATTGTGTAACAAATAAAGTGCATCAAATTCCAAAACATCTCAAACTTTTATTTTGCAGAAAATACGGATATATCTGAATCAACTTCTAGGGAGTGTTATGCAGATCTGGATAATGCAACAAATAATTTACAATCATCGGTATTGTTTAAAGTTTCATATCCTTTCCAGAGATTTTCAATGAACGATAATTCTAATGGTAATTATTTTACTATTCTAATTGTATGTTATTATTTTATTATAATTTTTATTCAATTATAACTAATTTTAAATAATATTTGAAAAGATACACTCACTCTTAATCGAGTTTTTGGTTCTGTACTATTATTGTTATACTATATAATTGTTAGGATTATCATCATCATCATTATTATTAAATTAAATTATTATTATTGTTTTTGTTGTTGTTGTTTGTTATTTTTGTTATTGTCGTTGTTACCGTAAAATACTTATCAATTCACAAGTATAATTATATAGTCATGAATTATTCATCCAATTATACCTTAAGTCTTACAACATTCATTAATATTTTAATAAAGAGATTATACCTTAATATTCGTAATTATATATTAGTATTAATTTTGTACATACATTTCTCAATTAACTAATTCTAACACATAATATAAGTTTCAACGAAGGCAATTTCTGGTTATTCTGTCATATGCAATGACAATTAATAAAAGTTAAGGTCAATCTCTATCCCAAGTTGGATTTTTCTTTAAAAACCCTGTTTTCAGTCATGGTCAACTGTATGTTGCAATATCATGGGTGACAACCAAAAAAGTTTAAATATCTTGATTTGCGATGATGAAAATAGATGTAGAAAAAAAAAACTATGAATGTTTTGTATAAGGAAATATTTCATAATTTGTAAACGATAATTTTCTGATTAATAATAGTTTTGTTAACCATGCTCTATATAATGTTTAATTCTTCAACAATTTTAAATTTRTTATTTTAACCTTTACCTTATTGTAYTTTTGTTTAAATTAATGTAATCGCTTATTTATTATATTATCAACATAAAAATAATATTAAAATATTAATATATTAAAACTTAAAATTACTCCCCGTGCAACGCACGGGTGTAATACTAGTTATAAGGAAAATCGAGTTTATAGATCAATTAATGAAATATGCCGCAATGAGAAATTACTTGAATCCATGAATTATTATTAATAATATCTTTGAAAGACTTTGTTCTAAATATGTGTAATTTGGTTTTTACATCGATCTGAATACGTATTTTAATCATTCGAATCCTATTCGATGCATACATATAATATATATCTTATTCTCCCAATTTACTGAAAATATAGCTAAATATTATTGTAAAATATATCAATTTATTACTTTGTACTTTTCACAATAAATTCATATGATGAAAATCTACATATTTTCTTCTATAAAATGCGTGATAATTACTCGTCATCTTCATCACCTATAATCGCACTTGTTAACACCCGTGCATTCGGAAGAACTACAACGCGCTTAGATATCATTTCATTTCATTTTCGCTTCACTTGGAGATTCTTATATCTAAGTCTCCGAAGCTCATCAACTTGATTGATTCAAGAGCAGGTAACAATATTTTCTAGAATGGCATAATACTATACAAACTTTTTACAAATATTCTTTTATTTATTTATTTTCTGTGTCGAGTTTGCTTAACCCAAGAACAAATAACAATCTTTTGCCTTGTTATTATAAATCATCAACGAAAGAAGGTACAACTAGTTATTCTGTAACCTTTACAGTAATTATGGTTGATTGTAAACTTGCCTTTACCACAAGTGACATATTTCGACTCTGATTTTAAATAAATCAATTTTTTTGTTATGTATTTTGTTTGGATGAAACTCAAAGTTCGAACCAATGTTTTTTGGAATCAAATCGACTCGACCGATTAATTTGAGATAAATTAATCAGCCTAATGAACTGCTTTACAATAGGACCGTTTTCAAACCGGACAACCCGAGTTGTTGGCCTAGTGGCTCGTTCCCTTTTTATTAAGAATATTAAATATTATAGATATTTATTTATGATATTAACTCGAACACTAGAATTTCATTTCTATATTTATTTATTTTATTGCCAATTTGTTGTGTTGTAAACAAAAACCGAAAAGAATAAAATAAAATTAAACACGCGTTAAAACCACACTCCTTCCCCGGAGTTTCCAAAAAATCATTACTAACAAAATAGAAATTACAACAAAGTAATCTCTCTCCCTCACTTGGATTCAATTCAACCCCATGACAAAAACTTAAAGACTGAAAAATTATGCAGCAGTGCGTCAATTATTGCGCCATTATAGCATTATAGTGGTATTATACAGTGCAGCGTCAATTGTAGCGCTGCACTGTATGTGGCTATTAAAATATGAATTTTCTGATCAATGGTAATAATTTTCTTATTAAAATTACATATGATTTATGTTTATCAATGAGAAATATAATAAAATATTCGTTTAAAATGTGTAATCTTTTGTTTTTCCTTTATTTAATAAAATTATTTATTTAATATTTATCCAAAAACGCAATAACTTTTTAATAACTATTATTTTGCCAATTTTGAATTAAAAATGTATTATTTATTTAATAATACCTTACAAAATAATATAAGATTAAAAAAAATTAGAAATAAAGAATATACTGGAATATTTCTTTTTAGTGCAAAATTTAGTGCAAACTGTTGGAATTGTTGCGCAAATTTCTACTGTAAAATAGTGAATACTGCTGGAGATGAAGGAAAAACAGGTGTCTTCTTTACATATATACGTACAACCGTTGCATATAATATATATATCTTGATGTACGTGTATTTCTTTCGTATATACGTGTATTTCTACATTTCTTGGTATTGTTTATTTCAATTTTTTTGCTTCACATCTAAACCCATTACCCTTCCGGCCTCCCTTTATTTTCTTGTGTTATACATGCAAAATTTGTTCTATCTGTTTATTTCTTGTGTATATATGTGTGCGTAACTTCATATTTTTGCCAGTGATATTGGTTATGAATTATGATGGACCTGAAAAATAGTTTAATTTTGTGAGATCACATTGGATTCTCAGGGGCTTTTCTTGGAGTTTGAATTTAGTTTGCATGATTTTTTCTGTTTTGTGCATTGTTCTGTTTTATTTTTGTGTTTTCGGAAGTTAATAACGAAATTTGCTAAAAAATGGGAGCTTTGTTTGATTTAGAATTTCTATTGGGCTGGTTTATTGGATTGGTATTAGTACATTTCATTTCATGGTTTGGTTATTTATTATATATTTTTTTATTTGTGATAAAATTACAATCTTTTGAGTGAAATGTGGTTAGTTCTTATATAAGAAAAAGGATCAGTTTTTGTTTTTGTTGTTGTTGTTGTTGATTTTTATTTTTTATTTTTTATTTTATAATTCTAAGTATGTTCTCAGTTAGATTTATTCTTCTACGCTTCAGTTTCTAAAATAAAATTCTTAATGGTTGTGGCTTATTGACTTATATTGTGTTCATATTCCATGAATTCCTTTGAAGACACTTGTTTGACAAAATTTGTAAAGTTATAGCTTTTTTTTAGCTAATTGCTTCTTAAACTTAAATTCTTTTGCAGCTCATTCTAAGGCTTCTTACCTGATAAAATCCTGAATTTTATATTTCGTATATTTGCTTATTGCTGGATTTTTGTTCTGTAACAGTAAATATCGTATCATTCTTCGTTATGCACCAGTTCGGTTGTGAAACCGCTATAACGGATAATACATAAACTGTTTAATTTCTTTCACAGATGGCTTCAAATAGCACTGAAAATGTTGACAACGCGTTGGGAGAATCAAAGAGCACTGAACGAACGAGAGACGACCCCAAATATCAAGCTGAGCTCCCTCAGCTTATCCAACGGTCAGATTACATTTCTGACCCAAGAAATGGTATAGCCCCAGAAGCAACAACATCGGACCGTTGTTACCCGAATATCTTCACCGGGCTGCCCCTACCCCTCATGCGGATCTGCAGCCCAATCCACGACGGCCCCGAAATTATTTCGGGCGTATTGGTCCCCGGATTGCTCCCATACGAGCCTTGGAGCGATGATGAGAAATGTAGCCTTAATCTAGGGCTACACATCTTCGAAAAGAATTTTGATGACATTAGGCGATTCGTAAAGACCAAGAAAACGGTCGATATTTTATCCTACTATTACGGGGAGTTCTACGGTTCGGCAGAATACATTCGGTGGTCGGAACGTAGAAAGGAGAAGAAGAAGGAGAAGGAGGAGGAGGAGAAGAAGAAGAAGATGATGAAGAAGAAGAAGAAGAAAATGAAGAAGACGACGACGACGACGAAGAAGAAGACATACGTGGAGTGGAATGAGGTATTTTCGGGAATAAGACACCAGGAATTAATATCTCGGCTTGGTTCCGGGGCGTCGGGAGAAATCCCAAGACTTAAGGTACTCGTAAAGTTTTCTCGAAATTATTAATATTTAAGAAAAAATATTTATTTTCTTATTTTTTTTAATTTTTGTAGATCTTTAAGACGTTTCCGGAGGATAAAACGGCAGTACTAGACTATGTCTTGTGTTTGAAGGACGTGGTCGGAATAAAAAACCTTGCCAAAGCTATAGCCATCGGCGACGGTGAAAAAGACCTCACACGAACGGCTTTCGAGCATCCGAGGAAGACCCGGACAGAAGAGGAGCCCGGCCTCATTGGGTCCGATGAAGAAGAAGCTGAACGTGAGCCCAACGAGGATAGAAATGATGAATGGCAGGACTGGAAGCGGAAACAAGTCGGGTCTCCGTTCAGAAAACGTCGCCGGAGATTAACCGCCGGTAATCACGAGGAACCGAGAGACGGGGGGATCGGTTGCTCAAAGGGCCCCAGATCGAATATCGGGCCGTCCTGTCAAAGCCCGGCCCGGGATAAATCGCCACCCGCTGGCCCGTCGAATGGTAGCCCGAGACGCTACCCAGTCGGCAATGCTCGTCCGGCGGAGCCCTCTCCTGATAATTTTCGTGTTCCTCATTTGTTCGACCTCAACAACTTGCCTCAAGCATCCGAAGAGTCCGAGCAGGATAATGAGCCAATCATGCCGGATAACAGCAACGGAGCTAGAAACGACGAGCTCGGTGTTGTGGATATGAATCCTTTGAGGCATAGTACGAGAATCCGTCCTCGAACGCCCAAGGGTAAATCATATGGAGATTCAATGGCGAATAATCGAAAGCGGAAGGGTAAACCCGCTGGTTCGCAAGAGGGCTCAGCTTCAAGACCTTCGCGGCGGGCCCGGGGTGGGGCCCGTCCGAACGGAAACGAGGAATCACCTTGAAGTGTCTGGATATGTCAGCACATTTAGGTCCTTCCCATAAAGTTGTACTTTTTTATTTTTTTATTTTTAACTACACATATTTTATACTTGGGACATTTTTTTAGTTATAGTACGGCATTTTTAATGTAGTTTTTATTTCATTACAAAGTGACTTTCGTTCAGTATTTCTATTCACACACTGACACAAACATATGAGAACCATGCAGAGCAATACAAGAATGTTTGTACTTTGTATACGATTGAGAAGCATGTAAAACATTGATGTGTTTTTAATAATCATATATATATATATATATATATATGCCCCTCTTATTTATTATTCTTGCTTGATCATGCATGGAGATGGGAAGAAAAATCTCTACTTTGTAATAAGAAATCTAACTATACTGTTACGGTCTATGATGCATTAAAACATCTATTTACGAAGTATTAATGTTCCACAATTTTACAAGTCATGTAGATTCTATAGCCTTCTCTCTTATTAGGATTACAACATTATTGGGTTTAATTGTAATTAGTCGTGTATTAATTGGATATGGAAATTTTGGTTCTTGACGATTTTGACTCTGAGTTAGCATAACAATTTGTGTCCATTGACTTTTGGAGGCTGGTTATAAAATCACTTTATAGTACTTGAGTGACATAAAGTGAAAATCTTGGGCACTAATTGCTAGCCTATAACTACATTTCTTTTTAAGAAAATTTTAAATAAATATAAGCCTTAGCATTACTATGTGATAGTAAATATTATATTATCTCGTAATTAATTACTAACTTTATCAGACTTCTTTTTAAAACATAGCGCGTGTTAAGCACGAGCCTGCACTCATTGAGCCTGTTAATATACACCCCATTAAGCCCAGGCCCAGATAATAACTCACTAAGGCCCATTAAAGAAGCCATGCGTGGAAGCTCCATTCTCACTCCAGCTACCAAACTCGAATAAACCTTCAGCTAAAGAACAAAAGCTTCAAAATCTCCCCCAATATAAATTAAAAAACAATAATACTTAAATTAAACAGAGGCCCTTTCTTCTTCTTCTTCTTGTTTCAGAAATTTCTGAGATACGAAGAAAATTTAGAGAAAACCAAGGCCTTGAATTGAATTTGATCAGGATGGGTCAGGCATTTCGTCGAGCAGCTGGCAGGATCGGCAGCTCAAGAGTCGACACGACGTCTCACCTCAGGAAGCCCATTGACCGGAGGCCGCCACCGCCGCCTCCGGCTGCTCCCGTTGACAAACTCCCCACTGATGACGTCACTGCTGGTTCTGGTAATTTGTTTTCTGAGGAATACATTTTAGTAGTAGAATGAGATGTATAGTAGTGTTTTATATCGTGGTTTGTAATTTGTGGGTGCGAATTGACAGTGTCAATAGTTAATCCTTTGATATGCTGGGCAAAAGAAAGGTGATATGTTGTTTGTCTATAAACAATTTTTAACTGAGTGTTGTATTGTTCCTAAAAATCATCTAAGTAAGGCCTTAGGTAAAAGAAGAGAGACCATATGTTAAAAGAAGCATGTCCCTAAAAATTCAGGTTTGGGTACAATAATAATATATAAAGGCACGAAATTGCAAGTGATCATAATATAGGGCAAAATTGAATCCAAAAAACATATTGACTATTATGCTTTATAGAAAGATAAATGGAAAGAACAATAAATTCTACAAAACTGGATGTTCTGAAGCTGTGTATTATGATGTAGATCATGCTTTAAAGTTCCCTGTTATTAAATGAAGGTTTTTGTATTCTATGTAATGCTTTGTGGCATCTTGTAGCAAAAATGCTTTGATGCTATTATAACTAAAACATGTATGTTTAGTCATTAGTGTGAAATTTTTTGCAGAGCCTTTTCCTAGTCTTATGCAAGTTTGAGTTATTACTGTTATATTTAAACTGTTTGTTATTATCTTTTATGAACTCCTTTAAGAGGGTGAATCAAGAGTAAATCCCGAAAATGTCCTTGAGAATCGTGATGTGCAATATGACGCTATGCTTAGCCAAATGGTGGGCAGAATACAGACAAAACCCGGAGGGAAGCTCGAGATGGGAGAGGTGAGGTTCACAAGCTCGTTATTAAAACTTTGTATACTAGTGTATTTTATTTTTCATAAACAAAGATTGCATGTTCAAACTAAAAATGCTATCTTAACTTTTTCAAAACAGGAAAATGGATGAGAGGTCACAGTTCACTTTTTATAGTAGTGGTTTAAGAAGAGTGATGGTTGATATGAGGCAAATACATAGAGTGTCTTGTTATTTAAACCGTTCAGCGTTAATATTTGCAATCCTTTTCGGGCTGAGCTGTACTACATTAAGAAATTTCTAATAAAAGGTTGAAATTGTCTTATCAAGTGTGATTTGCCATTGGTGTAGATTTTTCAGAGTTGGACAACTATTTGCTAGATATATCTCTATTTCGCTGAGAAAGTCTTTTAGTCCATAGTGATTGTTATTTGTTTAGAACAAAAAAAATCAGATTAAACTTCAAGTGAATATCTAGTATGTTAAATCTGCACTTTTGATAGGTTAAAGACGCTACAATTTTTAAAACTAGCCATATCACAACATGCACGCATTGTGTAAATCTTATTTTTAAGAGGTAGTTACAAAATCTACCCTTGAGGCTAGGCCTTTTTTTTTCCTTAGAACCTCAAGGGGAATTTATTTTTGTAATTAACCCATTTCCTTATGATTGTAATACGAAGTAATTCTATTTCCTCTTTTTTTTTTTTTTTTTTTTTTGAATTTTATTTTTTTCACAGGCCTCTGTGGTGGACAAGTACAAACGGCCAATGCCAAAACTAAGGAACACAACACCAGATTCTGGAAGATACGAGAAGAGGCCTGCACCCCCCGGAACCCTAAATGTGGCGCAGGTACGCCAAATTATCCTGCTCCATCAAGGGAAATCGGACGAACACGATGGTCCGATGAATGCTGGTCAAATTGCTGAACGGTTTCGGATCGATGCTGCACAGGTTCAAAATATTCTCCAGTTTGTATCTCTGCCTCCTGAGGATGATAGTAAAAGGAAAAACAACAGTCAAGAGTGAATGATCTTTTCTTTCTTTTTTTTTTTTTTGGGACATGAGGAATAGAACTTTTGTAGAGATGAGTAATTCCCAAGATTGTACAATTTGGTTGTTGTGTTACTTTAGAAGATAATGTGAGAATTTTTTTTTGTATGATTCTCTTCAAATTTACTTGGGGTTTCATTTTCTTGTTCTCAGATTACACAGCTACCAAGACCTTTACCTTTTCTTTTCCTTGTAGAAATAAATTAAGACATGTCATTTTAGTGAAAACGTAGTCGGAATATGATTCATACAGTGTGGTTTTGTTGTAGCTGTTGTATGAATGGATAATTGCCAACTGAAGACTATAAGATGCCTTTTTAAATTAGATATGTTTATGTTTGTTTATTTCCTAGTGAACAGAATGCGTTCTTTGATGCCTGAGGGACTTGAGTATTTGAATTTTTGTATAGCAAGTTCCAAAAATTGTGTTTGAGTTTGATTTGATTGTTAATTAAATAGAATTTGAATATATATTAGTTTGTAGTAGAAGCGAGTGCACAAATAAGAGCTAATAATCACTTTCAAGTCTAGTTGGTACTCTTATATTTATGCTGTAAAAACCTCATTTTCATTCCTAATAAATCCTGCCTAATTCCATCCAAACTTCGCCAAAGGACCGTAAAAGTTCAACGTTATCCAACACTACTGAATCCATCATCCATGATGGTTAGTTGTAATATTTTTCAAGGCAGGTCCAAAAACACATTTGACTTTCAACATATAGTTAGGGGACTTGCCAGTTAATCTGTTAGATTGCATGTCATCACACTGCAAATCTCTCTCTTTAAAACTCTGGCCATGTCTCTCTAGAAGACGACCACCCAAAAATTAGAAACTCTTCTTAGATCTTTTGGGTTCATAGAAAGATGGAGCATCATCGAACCCTAAATATCACACTTCAATACGCCAACGATTTGCACAAAGTGAACCTCATTTCGAAAATGAACGTCTATGCTGTCGTCTCCATCTCCGGCGGGGACAAGAGCTCCATGCAGAAAACCAAAACGCCGGCGGATCACGACGGCGGCAGCAACCCGGCGTGGGGTTTCCCGATGAAGTTCACGGTGGAGGAGGCGGCTCTGCAGCAGAACCGCCTCGTCCTCGACTTCAAGCTCGTCTGCGAAAGGGCTTTAGGAGACAAACACGTCGGCGATGTCCACGTACCCATTAAAGAACTTGTGGATTCATCTCCGGCCAAGGGCGGCAAGGGCAAGTTCGTGAGCTACCAAGTGAGGAAACCCAGTGGGAAGCCCAAAGGCCACCTCACCTTTTCGTATCAGTTCATCGGGAAAAGTACAATCTCCACCACAGTGCCGCCACCGCCGCCGGTGGCGAAAGCGCATGGGGGTGCTGTGACGGTGTACCCAGTGGTGGGGGTGGGTTCCAGTTCGGGATATCCTCCGGCAGGATATTATCCACCCCTGGAAGGTTATGGTTATTTGATGCCTGGGTATGGTTACCCACCGGCACCGGCGGGTTATAGTTATCCGGTGGTGGCGGAGGCGGCGGTGCAGCAAGCATCAATGACGAGTGGATTTGGGGTGGGATTAGGGGGTGGATTGTTGGGTGGTGCAATTGGTGGATTATTGATTGGAGATGTATGATTTGATTTTGATTGTGGTGGCGGGATTTGAAATTTGATGAATTTAAATTTTATTTTCCTGATTTTATTAAAAAGAATTATAAATATTAGGATGTGGAGGAATTGATGAAAATCGATCTCAGACAAGGTTGATAAATACTTAACCAACTGAGTACACGATGTCAATTATTGTTATTATTTTATTTTATTATCTTTATTAATATTTTTATGCTTTTTCCTTTTTTTTTTTCGGGGGGAGTGGGAACCATGGTTGAGTGTTTGGGTGTACCTAGAACATGATTCTTGGTTGTCGTTGGTGTGGATGTTCTTTTAAGTTTGTAGGTTTCACGTTTTATTTTACCAGGTATGTGTATAACTATAAGAATAGGAAGATAATATAATTGTATGCATAGTACAGTATATATTATGTTGTGCATCGAAACATCAAATAGAACAGAATAAAATAAATTATCAGATTAGTCTGTGTTTTCTAATTTTTGATGATATTGTGTTTATTCATTTACTTTTTAGTTTGTGCGGGGTGGGGCGGGTTTGGGACTTGGAACATGCCCCAACTTTTAATGAATGCATGTTATATGAACTATAGAGGAATCTTAGTTACTTCATGTGTCTGTAATGAATCTAAAAATGTTCTTGATAATGTCAGTTTATGCTAAATGAGAAGAATAAAAGGTTTCAGAGTTAACCGTAGAAAACCCCCGACTCTTGACAATCAAAGAGTTACTTGATACCTATATAAAAAAGGTTTTTCTATCTTTCTGCTCGCAACTTTGCACATTTTTTTGCCAATCCTATCTCTAAGGTGCCCGAATGGCGTGCTAAATTCGTCTTTTTTCGTTTTTCTGAACCTTGGTCTTTCCTAACCCAATGGCAATATGAGACCCCACCTCAGGACCAAATAATCATAGCAAAACCTCCATCCCCCACCCATAAGAGGTATTCAGCCCAAATTGTTGAGTGGAACAAGCGTCCCTTCGACATGATGAAACTCACCAAATCTGAGCGTGTATTCTCTTACCTTGATTTTCAGCAACTGGCCTATTTCTCCAATGTCAGATTTTCAATTTGGTATGATAATACTCTTTAGGTTCTCAATTTTACTTAAATCTTACACTGTGATCGATCTCTTATCTTTCTAGCAAACCTCTTCTTTTGTTTCGTGGAGAAATTTATCTTTAGTTGTGCATCCGACACAGAGGACACCCCCACCATCCTCAGATTTGATCCTCCTCTTGGTGAAGTATCTAAGAGCAAAGATATCGAGCCCGAGCTAGAGATAGATGAGCATATAGGTGAGAAAGGACATGAACACAAGGTCTATGAAGACCCAATCAAAAAGAAAAGAAAACTAACGTGCAGTCAGTCCCAACATCCGTATACTCATTAGCTTGCCACTACTTCAGAAGGTATCGCGATCACCGACCAGCTCCCCTCAACCCCTCCTCTTACCAAGAAAACCAAACATCGCCGTTATAAGAGGTCATTGAGCTCGACCTCACCATCCCTGCCTAAAAGACTTCAAAAATGGGAGGACATTGGTCAATTTCGACCATTTTTTAAGAGCCAGATGTTTACCCCAGATAAGAAATATCTAAGCTACCCTCAGCATTTTCGAGCTGGTGGCCATGGTATCTTAACATTTCACACAAGTATCCTATTACTTTATTCCAGTATCATAATTATTACTGAACCGCAAATACTAACTTCCTTCTTAACACAATTGGAACCCCTCCTTACTTCTTTATCCAACCACCTATTGGCCACAAATCATCAGGAGGTCTCATTAGACAAGTGGAAAAAACTGGCGGAATATATAGCACAACAGGCGAACAAGAAAATGGAACTTCTCTCCTTAACCTAAGGCCAGCTGGATGGCACTCAATGCCAGGTAAAATCCCTTGAGGAAGAGCTGGAGGCCGCTTAGGCAAAAAGTATCCTTTTTGAAGCCGAGCTACACGACTTCAAGGAATGTTGCCTAGTCGAGATATAAATATTGGGGAAAAACATCAGGTTAGGCTGGAAACCCTCCGAGCAAGCATCCAGAAGAGAGAGACCGAGGCACATGCCCGAGGAGTGGAAGCAGATCGTCGCACTTTTTAAGGGAGCGAAGTTGTTCGAAAATCTCTGAATGCTTATCGTATCGATCTAACAGCGACTTACCAACATACCACCTCCTTTCTTCGAAAAGTGAGAAGGGGCACCCGACTATATTTTGAGACGGTCGTTGCGAGGGAATAGCCGGGCTCAGCTTCCAAGTGGACCTTGAGAAAACACGGGAGAACTATCCTCACTTCGATTTTTGGAAAGGCGACCTCGAACAACCCCTCAATGCGACCTGGTGGGACAGGTGCGCGGCTAATGTGGTTGCCTCAGCTAACCCAAGCTCCAAGCCAGACATTCACCTGGATGAATTCGTTCCCCAAGTTCTTCCAGTCGTCCTTTTAACTAGTACCCTTCAAATAATTTTCCCCTACTGAATATTGTAACAAGTCTTTGACTGATTATTTATGAAGTATATTGTTTATTCACCTTTTGTCATACTTGCAAATACATTTTGTGTTTACCTTCGACCTAAAATAGGTTAAACAAATACCATAAACATGCGATTATCTACACTATGTAGCTCATAACCATTCATTGACCTAAATAGATCGGATATACATATGAACTGAATAATAATCGATAACCATGTGTTTGCATAAGAAATGGCAAACCATAAATTCATAGCTACGACGACGTAAAATAGACCAACCTGTAAGCAACCTTTATGACCCCTTTGATCACATTATATCATGTCATAAAAAACCAAACCAAATAAACCACATAAATCGTCAAAATCAAAGAAAATAGCTCGAAATAAGTAAATTATATTTAAGCCCTATAGACCCACAATTGTTCCACACTTGTAACCAATCAAAGATTTATAATTATTTATGACCTAGAAAATCGTCGGGCAAGAACAAATACCATTAATCCATAAAAACCATTTCCATAAACCATTTACGACCTAACCAAGCGCCCGACAAAAACCATGACCATCAAATAATAAAAACCATATCTATAAACCATAAAATCCATTAACCATCCCTGGCCTAAATAAGCGTAGGAAAAAAACCATAACCATAAACCTATAAAAACCATATTCATTAACCATGTCCGACCTAAACAAGCATTGGGAATAAACCATAACCATCAAAACATAAAAAATTATATCCATAAACCATAAAATATATTAACCATCTCCAACCTAAACAAGTGTTGGGAAACAATCATAACCATCAAACCATATAAAAACATATCCATAAACCATAAATCCATTAACCATCTCCGACCTAAATAAGTATCGAAAGAACACCATAAAAATACAAAGAAAACATAAAACCATAAGTAAAATATCACCATATGCCTCCCTTTAACTAGAATTAGTATTTCCTCAGGTGACAGATATTCCAATTCCTTGGCACTTCTTTGCCTTGATCATCTCCAAAATATAAGCTCCTTCTTTTAACACCTTGTTTACCTTGAATGACATTATCCAAATAGAATCCAGTTTTCTAATAGGGTATATTGCATCATCTTGCCTCCAGATTAAATCACCGACCTGGAATCGCCTTTTCCACACCTTTGGTTGTATGTTACATGTGTCCTTTGTTTATACCTTTCCATCTTTGTTGCAGCCTTATCCCTTATTTTGTTGATTACTTCTAAAGCTCCCCTTGCTAGCATTTCTTTCTCCTCTAGATCAAAAGCAGTTATTCGGTGCGCGCCAGCGGTTATTTCTGCTGGGATCATAACTTCCGTACCAAAGACTAGACTAAAAGGTGACTCCCTTGTGGTAGTTCATGGGGTCGTCTAATATGTCCATAGAACAAATGAAAACTCATCGAGTCATAGCCCTCCCATATTTTCCAATCTCAACTTGATTCCTTGCATGATGATCCTGTTGGTGACCTCGACCTGTCCATTAGTCTGTGGGTATGACACCGAGGCAAACCTCTGCTTCATGCCCATCACCTTGCACCATTCTTGCATCATATGTTAATTGAACTGTGCACCATTATCCAAGACTAACACCCGCGACACCCCATACCTACAAAAGATGTTATCAAAAATAAAATTTATCATTCTTTGCTCTGTTATATTAGTCACACTACCTCCACTCGCTTAGTAATAATCCACTGCTACCACCAAATGCTGCTTTTTACACGCAATTTTTGGCAACGATCTAACAATATAAATCTCCATTGAGCAAACGGGCATAACGAGCTCATGACTATCATATCCTCAGGCGACACATAAATATTGGAGCATGCATTTAACACTTTTTACAGATCATCACCAGCTCGCCCGCCTTCCCCTTCATTTTAGGCTAAAAGAAACCAGCTCGAAAGGCCATTTCCACTAGTACTCGGCTCTTCGTGTGATCTCTATAGTACCCTTAATATATCTCTAAGATCTATCCCTCCCTTTTTTAACGACAAACACTTCAAGTAAGTCCCGAAGTATGACCATTTATACAGTTACCCATCCATCAGACAAAAGCGGGTTGCTATCCTGGTCTCCTTAGTTGACAATTGTGTACTTTTCTCTGTTCTCTTATTTAGAGCATCCCGTATTGGCATCCGCCAATCATCCACCTCCCCTATCTCCCTTATCCTACCTCCTTGTTCCAAACTACTATCTTGTAACTCCATTAAATTAATTGTCCTTGTGCTACAATCCCCCATAGTCTTTGCTATCCTGGCGAGCTGATCGGCCCTCACATTCTTAGCTCGCGGCAGATGTTCCAAGCTGAGGTCCTTGAATTGCCTAACCACCTGTCTGACCTTCTCCAAGTATTCCTGCATACATTCTTCCCTTGACTCAAAAGACTCATTGTACTGATATGCTTTTAATCGACTTATCTTCAAGTCACTCGCCATTATCATACCTTGCAACAGCGCCTTATACTTAGCCTCATTGTTCGAAACTTTGAATCCCACCTTTATCATGAAATCTAGATTCTCCCCCTTTAGACTGGTTAAAATAGTCCTTACTCTAGCCCCCATTAACCATATTTGATCCATCTACGTGTAATAACCATGACTTCTCCTTGACCTCTTCCTCCTCAGGGTGCATCATCTCCTGTAAAAAAATCCGCCAATACTTGCGCTTTGATTGTTGTCCTTGAGCTCTACCACCCATTTCTCCAATTGCCTTGACATATTAGGTTTTCCCATCACCTATTTCAAAGAAAAATTAGTTCTTATATTGATCTGGTGACCCAAAAAGTAAGGTCGCAGATTTTGGACCATGTCAATCAACACAAAACCTCCCTTTTCCATTTCCGAACAATTCCACTATGCACCCCACAACATCATGTTTACATAATAGATGCACCTATGATTTCACGCTTCCTCTCGGGTTAGTACCAAACTAACCGCAATCTCTCCAACTGATATATACAAAATCAAATATTCTTTGGACATAGGTTTGTCAATAGTGGGATTTATACAAAGTATTTCTTCAACTTCTCGATAGCCTCTTCCGCTTCCTCTGTCAATTCGAACTTCAGCCCCTTTCTCAAAGTTCTGAAGAAGGATAAACCCTTTTCAGCCGACCTGGAAATGAATCAACTAATTCTCGCTATGTGACCTATTAGTACTTACACCTCCCTTACCATTGAGAGGTGAGGCATCTCCATCACAACTTTCACCTTCTCATGATTTACCTTGATACTTCGCTCCGTCACCATATATCACAAGAACTTGCCTGACCGGATGCCAAAAGAGCACTTCTTGGGGTTTAACTTCATCTCATACTACCTTAAACCGTAAAAGCTTTCTTTAAGTCCTCCACATGAGATTCTGCCTTCTTACTCTTCATCAGCATGTCATCCATGTATACCTCCATAATTGGCCCCAATAGATCTTTAGACATCCTATATACCAGCCTCTAGTATGCACCCTTGGATTCTTCAATCCAAAAGAGAGAAAGGCGAAACAATACATACCAATAGAGGTAATAAAACTCACCTTAGGTTGATCCTCTGGTGCCATTAGAACTTGTTGGTACCCTTGCAGTGCATCCATCATTCTCAATAGCTTTCATCCTGGCGTAGAATCCACTAATTAATCCATGCATGGCAACAGATGAATTCTTTCAACTGTCCTGCTTTGATTAGCCTTTCTATCTCCTCCTTCAAATGTTGACACATCTCTGCGGAATGCCCATAGTTGTTATGAAACATGCAGAAGAATGAGGGTTTCAGATTGGTGTGTATCTCCGTATAATCTTCAAGCCACCTAATGGTGTTAGGAATCTATCATTCCATGATTGAAAAAACCCTAACTCATGGCATTGTTAAAGGTGTGAAGTTATCCAGTTTCTCTCCCCAACCCCTTTTATCAACCTTTTCATCTATAATTCTCCTTTCTTTATCTGGCGCTACGAACGACCTTGGCTATCATCGCGATTCTCTCCTCGGTTTAGGTCTCCTTGCTAGAGGTTTCTCTAGATATTCAAATTCCCGATTGAAATTCATTCATCATTTCTGTTCTGCCTTCTCCATGTGAATATATTTAATGCTCTAGTCTAATACCTACTCATAAGTAAAAGTAGGTCTCTTAGCCAGCGAAGTTCTCAACCCCCCTTGTTCTTAAAACTTGCGTTAGTGCACTAGCTTTTGCTTCATATGTTTTCTTGGGTACCTCCAAAGTATCCCTAGTGAACTTGGCCACGTAATCCTTCAAAGATTTTACACTTCGTTGCACCACCGCGAACAATGATATGAATATTTCTGTATGAGTCTTGGCACTAGCAAAGTGCATTAAAAAAGATGATTTCAACACCTTAAAGCTGGTGATCCTCCTGGGGCCACCTAATGGAACCAGTCTTGTACATGTTACTGCAAATTATATATAAACGTTGCATGCCACAGTGTCCATGTACTTCCATAATGTCGCCTCGTTCTCAAAACTCTGAATATGCCAAGTGGGGCCAGACAACCCATCGTAGTAAAAACCCAATACCTTATACCCTCAAGGTAGGGTCGCTCACAATATCTTCGTTGAGAATGGATTCCCCCTTCTTCTTGATACCCTTTTCATGTAACATGTTTCTGTAGGGCTCTCGGCGCTTCTTGCATATCTAGCATCGCCTTTAAGGTCGGCGGCCCATCGTCTTCATCGTAGTCTACTCCTCCCCTTCTTGGTTATAGGTTATCTCTATGGAATATCCCCCCTAAAGGCTCTTTAGGTGTCTTAACCACATCATACTCATCCAGATCCTCATCTAACGGTGAGTGCCTCCTATAAGCTCACCCTCTCTTTGTTGCTTGCATCTCCTTTGGGATGTACATCCATGGTTTTTCCATCATCCTTTTCCTTTGAGTTGGAGTGACCTGCTCTGGAACATACTCCTCATCCCTACCACCTTTTGGCGCTAGCTCTCCCTCCTCTCCGTAACTTCCAAACCCTTTTTCCATAATCTTTTTCAGGCTATTCGATGGTATTGCATTGATCGAATTTTGGAGAAACCCTTTCTTGATATTGTGGGGGTGATGTCTTCGCAGTTCCTCCCACTCCTCAGTGCCTAATTTAACTCTTCTCTGCCCCACCGTACTCATAGGGTTACTTGTCCCTCAAGCCTCCATGCTCTTCTCGCCTCCCATCTCTGACCGCGGTATTTTTTCGACTACCTGCTACTCTGTGTTCTTTAATGGTATTTGTCCACCTAAAGGGGGAGTCGCATTTCCAAGATCTTTGTTTTGCTCCGGTTCTATAAAATCCAAAACTTGTGTGCTACGTTCTTCCTTTCATGATTGTTCGTATCTAGATTATTCTCACATCTTTCGCTCAATTGGCTCACCAAGAATGAGGTCGGAACTCCTCAAACTGCCTTCTCGAGCGTGAGTGACCTGCACAAAAACCCAAGATGGATTGCCCCAAGGTAGGCTCTCTGATGCTTAAGCCAGAACATTATATATTTGATAGCATGAGAGATGTATATGAAAGTGAATAATCAACTTGGTTAGAACCGAGGCATGTGTCCTCTTTATATAAATAAGAGACATGTCCTCCAATTTAAGATTTTCGTCTTCTATTTACTCTTTACTTCCATAATAAACCACCGCAAAGAATTTAGGATTATGGCCTTTTTTTAATTTACCATATTAATCACAAAACCATAAAACATTTCCTTTTATCAGCCCATATAGGTCTTTCCCCTTTTACCAACTCTTTGGGGTCCATGAACCATTTTACGTCACTATGGTTTATAAAGCCTACATCTCCTTTGATCGACCTAATTCAAGAATATAGCCGATATATAAAAAACTCAACAACACCTTTAATTAGGTTACTCTTCTCTTTCGCTGACTTGAATCTCTTGTAAAATATTTTGCATGTTGACCTGAATATTTGATGTCGTATCAATATATATAATTGAGAAAAGAAAGTTAATGTTAGGAATTAATATCATTGACCTCCTATTTTTATTCTTAAATTACAACTGTGTATAGTGTGCCAAGACAAGGGCAAAACTTTTCACGTTCACCAAGTAAATGCATGGAGTTATTGCAAGAGAAGAATTTTATGTTGTGTATTAATTTGAATTTTCATCTTGTATGCTAAAAATTAAGAATTTGATTGTATTAAACTATGTATAATTGTCTCAGGTGCGGATCTACCTTGATCCTTGAGGCCCCCAAAGAAAAATTGCAAAACTCTCATACTATTTATGATTTTTCGTTATTTGTAGTTATATATACAATGGCCTCCTAAAACTTGCTAGTTTGTAACTTGGTCTAGTGGCTTGTGTATATTATTTCTTTTCAACTGGTTCATGGTTCAACTCTTCCTCTTGCCCATTTTTTTTCTTATTTTTTCTTTTTCTTTTTTTTTTTATCTCTTATTTTTCTATATGTTTTCTCTTTCTTTCTATATCCTCTTTCTCATTTGTTTCTTCTTAGTTTCTTTCTTTTTTCTTTTTATTTATCTCTTTTTTTTTGTATCTTTCTTTATATTTTCCTCTTTATCATTTGTTTTTTTTTAGTTTCCTTCTATTCGTTATCCTTCATTTTACACTCTTTTTATTTTTCTGTTTCTCATTAATTAAATTTAATAACAATATAGAATTAATAATACCACCCCTCTCTCTTTATTTTTATTTCTTATTTTTTCTATATATTTTTATACTTCTTTTTATTCCTCTTTCTTGTTAATTAATTTTAAAAACAATAACATATAATTTTTAAAGAAATCACCCCATCCTCTCTTTTTTTCTCACATTTTCTTTTTCTTTCCCTAGTCTCACTAATTAATGGTACCAACTTAGAAGTAAAAAGATGTCTTTCTTATTTCGCTTCACACCCTCTCTAACTTTTTTTTTCATTGTTATTTTTTTTTTCATCTTCTTTCTAATTTATCGCAACATCAAAGCGGTTTGAAATATATTTTTTTCTCTTTCCTATAACACGAGTCGATTCTCGTAATTTCACCAAATTATCTTTACTTTTTAATAAACGGCCTCCCCGCCAAATTAAAAATTTTGAATCCACTGTTAAGTTTTGTAATACTTTGATATTTTATCTGTAATTTTGCTGAATTTTAATGTAATAAGAAACTGTATCAGATGAAGAAAAGGGAGGAAAGATATATTAGGGAAGGAAAGTAGGTAGGTAGAAAATATGTAATTTCATTCATAGCCTCCACAATTTATTTCTCCCCTATTTATACATATAAGGGGGGGACCATTTAACACCAAAATGACCTAATAGAAACACAAAGTTACATAAACAAACTAGATAAAAGCCCATATATAAATAATTAATTGCTGCCATTTATTGAGCCCAAAAGCCCAAAAATTAACATGTTCCAGTCGGCCCAACCATCAACCCATTTCTGCTGCCCAACCCGTTCCAGCTTCCTGGTTAGGTGACCCGCTGACCCGCTCCTCTTCCTTTTTCAAATCGGGGTTCCCTTCATTTTTACCAAAAATGCCACCTTTAACCCTAATCAGCCACTCTTCGCCAATTCCACCTGAATCCCCTCCGATTCCATCATCGCCGGCAACGCCCAGCCTTGTAACCATAACAATACCGCCCCGATTAACAGATCGTTGACCGCAAGGATCAAAAGTCGGAAACTTCCTACCTGTGAATTTCACACCTCCCACGAAGCTAATTCCAATTTAGGGTTTACCCATCCCACCATTTGTTCAATTTCCTCGCCCTTTCGAGTGATGGTGCGCTTATCCAAGATCCTGCCGGGGCTAATTCAGAAAATTCCATCGGCGTCTGTTTCTGGCAGCTCTTCTAAAGGTGAGATCTCTGGTTTAATTTTTTGTTTTAATAGGGATACGTGAAACACGGGGTGTATTTTTTATCCCTCTGGTAAGTCCAGCTTATAATCTACTTTCCCAATTTTTTGAATGACAGTGTAAGGTCCATAGTAGCGGGAGGCGAGCTTCAGGTTCTTGTGCAGGTGTAAGGAGCTTTGCTTGTAAGGCTGGATCTTCAGGTAAACTTGGTCCCTTAACTCAAAGTTTCTTTCTGTCCGGGTCTTATCTGCATTAGTTTTCATCCGATTTTGGGCATGCATTAGGTTTTCCTTCATGGTCTTCAACATAATTTGTCTCTGCTGAAATAGATCTTTGGCTTCTGCATTACTTGCATCCATATAGGGTCCTGTAGATAGGAGAGGGGGAGTGTACCCATATAGGGCCTGGAAAGGAGTCATTTTCAACCCTGTATGATAATTGGTATTATAACAATGTTCTGCAAGGGATATCCATTTGAACCATTGTCTGGGTGCAGCACTTGTCATGCATCTTAAGTAAGTTTCTAGGCATTGATTCAATCTCTCTGTTTGCCCATCTGTCTGTGGGTGGTAAGCTGTTGATAGATTGAGTCTTATCCCCAGCATCTTAAATAGGTCCTTCCAGAATGCACTAGTATAAACCTTGTCCCTATCTGATATGATGCTCACTGGTAATCCATGTAACTTGTAAATGGTGTCCAAAAACAGCTTGGTTATAGATTGTGCTGTATAAGGGTGTGAAAGTGTTATAAAGTGCCCATACTTGGTAAATCTGTCAATGATCACCAATATCACATCCTTCCCTCCTGATTTAGGTAACCCCTCCACAAAACCCATAGAAATGTGTGTCCAAGCCTGCTCAGTGATGGGTATAGGCTGTAGTAAACCAGGGTGGCCCTCTCTATCTGGTTTGTTTCTCATACACACATGACATGCCTGTACCATCTTAACAACATCTCTCTGCATCTTAGGCCAGAAGAAAACACCCCTCAATCTCATATAAGTCCCATTAACTCCTGAATGACCCCCATAGGCTAACTCATGCATGATTAACATTATCAGTTTTTTAAGCTTGTCATCCTGTCCAACCAGCAGCCTACCCTTATATCTTATAACTCCTCCACTGATGGTGTATTCTAGAAAAAAGTTAGGGTTTATACTTTTGGCAGCTAGTATTTTGTTACATAGTGGATCTTGGAATAGGTAGCTATCACCTCCTTCACCCACTCTGGAATTACCAGTGTGATGGCCTCACAGCTATCTCCAGTCCCTTCCCTCCTTGATAGAGCATCTGCAGCTCTATTCTCTATCCCTTTCCTGTATTGTATCTCATAGTCAAGCCCCAAGAGTTTAGTGATCTACCTTTGCCGCATAGGGGACATCACCCTTTGATCCAACAGATTCTTGAGGGCCTGTTGATCAGTTCTGATTATGAACTTGTGCCCTTGGAGATAGTATCTCCACTTCTGAATGGCCATTAGGACAGCAAGAAACTCCCTCTCATACACAGATAAGCCTTGATTCCTAGGACAAAGTGTTTTGCTCATGTAAGCAATGGGCCTGCCTTGCTGCATCAGTACAGCCCCTACCCCATACCCACTAGCATCAGTATCAAGGATAAAAGGTTGAGTGTATTCAGGTAGTGTGAGGACAGGTGTGGAAATCATGGCTTCCTTCAAATTGTTAAATGCATCCTCAACTTCCTCTCCCCATTTAAACTGGTTTTTTCTTAGCAAGGTTGTGAGTGGTTTGAAAATAATTCCATACCCCCTAACAAACCTCCTGTAGTAACCTGTCAACCCAAGAAACCCTCTCAACTGCTTAACAGTAGTAGGCTTAGGCCAGTTGACCATGGATTCAACCTTTCTGTGGATCACTTGTTAAGTTTTGTAATTCTTTGATATTTTATCTGTAATTTTGCTAAATTTTAATGTAATAAGAAACTGTATCAGACGAAGAGAAGGGAGGAAAGATAGATTAGGGAAGGAAAGTAGGTAGGTAGGAAAATATGTAATTTCATTCATAGCCTCCACAATTTGTTTCTCCCCTATTTATACATAAAGGAAGGGGGGGGGGGGGGGGGGGGGCGCATTTAACACCAAAATGACCTAATAGCAACACAAAGTTAAATAAACAAACTAGATAAAAGCCCATATATAAATAATTAATTGCTGCCATTTATTGAGCCCAAAAGCCCAACAATTAACATGTTCCAGCCGGCCCAACCATCAACCCGTTTCTGCTGCCCAACCCGTTCCATCTTCCTGGTTAGGTGACCCGCTGACCCGCTCCTCTTCCTTTTTCAAATCGGGGTTCCCTTCATTTTTACCAAAAACGCCACATTTAACCCTAATCAGCCCCTCTTCGCCAATTCCACCTGAATCCCCTCCGATTCCATCATCGCCGGCAACGCCCAGCCTTGTAACCATAACATCCACCCAGGACTTTGTCGTATACTTGTATCGTACTATAATTGAAAATATTAAATATCCAGTAGATCGTTCGGATGCGATGTCTTACATTAGAGACTAGGTTCTACTTAACAAGATTACCATTTTTAGTACATATTTAACTTTTGGCTTTTTTTCTTCGGCCAATTTTCACATGCTCCATTGGTTAAATGTTTTGTCCCAAATAATTTATTGAAAATATTAACTTCATATATAAATAATTTTCTTCTCATTTAATCTAAACTACTACATACGATATTAGTTTATTCTTTTTAATCATTTTTTTTCAAATTTTTTTCTTTATTCAACATTTAATACAACCATTCATATTGTTATTCCATGATATTTCCATACTACCCACCATCACCATCACCAACTACTACTGGTCGAATTTCATATTTCACTGTGCATTTTCATACTACATATTGCAATTCCCCGACGTACTGGTTATAGCATTTGAATTTTTGTATTTTATTACAAAAGGAATTTCATTTTACAAGTTTTTGTACTATTAAATATTATAGGCAAAATTCCATACTACACCGTGAGATTTCATACTATGTCATGAAATTATTTTATGCAATATGTCATACTAAAATATAACCCTTTTTTTCACAAATTTATGTTTTTATATTTTATTCCATATCATATATAAAATTCAAACTAATATTATGGATTTCATAATAAAGTTTAACAAAATCAATAAAATTCCATACTATTATATTTTAAATTCATACTACTATTATCAAGTTACATTCTATTATATTTTAAAATCCATACTCCCATATCAAATTCATAACTCTACTAAAATCCAAAACATCAAGAAAAATTCATACTATTATATTTAAAATTCATACTATTATTATTATTATTATTATTATTATAAAAGAGAGGTCTGGAGAGAAAAAAAGGTGAGTAGGATAGAGAAAAAATGTCACGTAGGATTTATTTTTTTAGTTATGTAAGAGTTTTATTAACATAATTATGATAGATACCATAATTAATATTAATGATGATTTGATTCACCTAGGATTAGTTTCTTTTTTTAATTATAGGAAACTTCTTAACATAATTAGGAT
>BMAC01000912.1:141822-151822 GCA_014905375.1 Phtheirospermum japonicum | reverse complement strand
ATCTCCAATGATGCATAGCCATTATTCTGATACTCTGCACAAAACATTTAAAGACGTGATGAGATCGCAAAATAATTATAATACGCAGCTTTCATTTGGTAACAAAATAATAATTCTTTGTGGAGATTTTTATCAAATTTTGCCGGTTGTTCCAAATGGCGCTGGACCAGACATATTTCACATGATGATCAAATCTTTGCATTTATGGACTCATTACATGATTTTGAAGTTGACCAAGAATGTGGTGCTGCAAAATCACAATTCAGATCTCGATTATGTCAAGTTAAAAAAAATTGTCAATTCGATAAATAGTATACGAGATGAAGTAGTTGGAGGACCAAACGATGGTATCGCTCAAATTGAAATTTAGGTTATCTATTATTGAAAGATGATGGTGACCATGTTCTGTCAATTGTGGCCAACACATATCCACAATTTGAAAAAACTACTGAATGTTTCGCTTATTTGGAGAGCCGTGCTATTCAATCCCTAATACTTGATGTCGTCGATTTGATTAACAAATATAGGATGTCATAAAATGATGGAGAATTAAAGTTCCGATTCGAACATTGGCATATTGTAGGACGTCCACTCACCAAAGTTTCTAAACACCATTAAGTATTATGGATTGCCGAACTATGAGCTAAAACTAAAAATTAGAATTCCACTCATGTTGTTGAGAAATATTGATTCATTTCCTTGTGTTGTGTAATGTTAGTTGTTACAAAACTTGACGATCATATTGTATAGGCTAATATTTCTCAAGGAAGCAATGCAGGTGAATTGTTGTTCATCCCTAAAATGATTGTCATACCATCTAATTCGAGCTTGCTTTTCAAATCCCAACGGCGATAATTTCCTTTGATTGTGTCATATACTATGTTGATCATCAAAATTCAAGGACAATCTCTCTCACACATTGGACTTTTCCAGAAAAGTTCAGTTTTCATGATTAGTTTTCAGTTATGGTACAAATCATCTCTGATTTGAGAGAATCCCTCGGAATTCCGAGGGATTTCTGATTCCCTCGGAATGTTTCAAAAAATAAAAAAAAAATCGTGAAAAATAGAAAAATCGCAAAAACGAAACCGATCCTATCATCTTAGGCACACAGGGTAGTTTTGACCCCAAATTCGATCGAAGAATACCAACGAGCACGTGCGTGTCCACACGTGTCGTGGGATTCGACCAACAACAAGATACGTTCGATCGATGAACTTCTTCGATAGGAAACGTGAAGCGACGTAGCGTCGTGATTTTTTTAATTTTCCATTTTAGGGCCCCGACAAGAATCTATCATTCTACCAGTTATATGTGATGATATGTTTTAGTTATATGTGATGATATGTGTCAGTTATATGTGATGATATATGATAAAAATTTAAGATTTAGAGTTTAATATTCAATTTTAGGATTTAGTTTTTCATTTTAGAGATTAATTTTGCATTTTTAGGGTTTAATTTTTTATTTTAGGTTTATTTTTTTTTAATTTTACGATTTTAAATTTTAGATTTAGAACTTCAGTTATTCGTGATGATATGTATCAGTTATACGTAGGGGTGTGCAACCGGTCCGAACCGGACCAGTTGACCGGAATTTTAAAAAACTTGGACCGGAGACCGGATCGGACCGGAATTTACGGTCCCGGTCTGGTAGACCGGAATTTTGGAAACTCTTGGACCAGAGACCAGACGGGACCGAAAATTTCGGTCCGGTCAAAACCGGTTTTGGACCGATTTTTTGATTTTTTTTTTGGAAACTGGTCCAATTCCGGTATGGACCGGAAAATTACGGGTTTGGACCAGACCGGACCGGAACCCGGAAAAATCTATTTTTATGGACCGTAAGCCGGACCGAATTATCACCGATTCGGTCTGGACCGGATTTTTGCGATCCGGGCCGGGCTAATTTTGCACACCCCTAGTTATATGTGATGATATGTACCAGTTATATGTGATGATATATACTAGTTATATACGATGATAAATTAAATTTCAGGGTGCACCTGGGTCCATGGTATACTCTCTTTGTCTAATCAATATTTACTAATTATTATTATATAACTTAATATTTTATATTTAAATTGAATACATTACTAATATTTAGTTACATACTTAGATTATTGTAATAACTCATATTTACCTATAGAGAATATTTGAAACACCAAAAATAAAATTAGTTTAAATTATATTATCAATAAAATTTATTTAATTATTTTCATAATAAAGTTTTTAATTAAAATTATTTCATGTGTAGTTTTTCTTTTAATTAAAATAATTTATTTACATCTTATCTACTAATTATATAGTATGACTTATTTCTATTTTTATATTAGGAGAATTAAAGGAAAGTATTGAATAAGAAAAAATATAATAAAAAAATTAAATTAGGTAAGATATAATAAAAAGAAAAGTATTAAATTAGGTAAATATTAGGGTCTAATGACACATAAGCAAATGAAGCGCCAGAATTTTTTATTTGTCAAACGAAGCATACGAAGCAGACACATAAGTTAGGAGGATTTTGCATTAATATATAGGGGTGATATATATATAACACAATTTCAGACTTATAATATATTTATTTTGATTTTTTTAAATATTTTTAATATCTTTTCTTACACATTTAAAATAAATTATGATTTTGATTTTTTCCAGCTTTTAATATTTATATTCAGTTTATGTTTTTTGACATATTTTAATACTTATAAACATTTTACAGCTATTATTACTTTTATATTAGGTTTGCTATTGTATATTTAAATAATTTGTACAACTTCCAATTTTTTGAAGAAGTTTTTATTTCTAATTTTTTTAAAATATACTTGTACATATTTTTTTAAAAAGAAAATCGATATCTATAAAATATTTTTCCAAGTTTTTTTTTTCATTTTATAATTTAAATATTGTAAATAATTTCAATTTTTATAAATATTTCCAGATTTTATATTTTATATTTATTTATTATTATTATTTTATTTTTGCATATTTTAGCCAATGTTGAATAACAAACGTTTCTCCTTCAGTATAGTGAGTAGGGCTGAGCACGGGACTAGAAAATACCCGAACTGTACCGAGTTCCGAATCGAACCGTACCGGTTTTGTTTCTATTTTTTACTATTTTTTCTATTTTTTTCGGGTTTTTTTCTATTTATCAAAAAAAATCAAAAAAATAGAAAAATCGCAAAAACGAAACCGATCCTATCATCTTAGGCACGTGGGTCTATGGGACCCCAAATTCGATTGAAGAATACCAACGAGCACGTGCGTGTTCACACATGTCGTGGGATTCGGTCAACAACAAGATACGATCGATCGATGAACTCCTTCGGTTGGAAACGCGAAACGACGTAGCGTCGTGATTTTTCCATATTGGAGGAGGGGTGCGTCTCAGCGTCGTGGAACCACGGGCGTCGGGCGTCGATCGTTCCGCACGCGTTTTCTAATTTTTTTCGATTTTATATGAATAATAGAAAAAACCCGAAAAAATAGAAAAAATAGTAAAAAATAGTAAGAAGACCCGAGAAATTACGACCGGGATGGGGAGGGGTGCGCCTCGGCGACCCGGAAATAAACCCTAATTTTTTTTCTAATTTTTTCTAATTTCTTACTATTTATTTCGATTTTTGTTTATTTTTTGAAACATTCCGAGGGAATCAAAATTCCCTCGGAATTCCGAGGGATTTTTGAAAGAATCCCTCGGAATTCCGAGGGATTTCTGATTCCCTCGGAATGTTTCAAAAAATAAAAAAAAAATCGTAAAAAATAGAAAAATCGCAAAAACGAAACCGATCCTATCATCTTAGGCACGCGGGGTAGATTTGACCCCAAATTCGATCGAAGAATACCAACGAGCACGTGCGTGTCCACACGTGTCGTGGGATTCGACCAATAACAAGATACGATCGATCGATAAACTCCTTCGGTGGGAAACGTGAAGCGACGTAGCGTCGTGATTTTTTCATATTGGAGGAGGGGTGCGTCTCGGCGTCGTGGAACCACGGGCGTCGATCGTTCCGCACGCATTTTCTAATTTTTTCGATTTTAGATGAATAATGGAAAAAAAACCCAAAAAAATAGAAATAATAGTAAAAAAAATAGAAACAAAACCCGAAAAATTACGACCGGGGCGGGGAGGGGTGCGCCTCGGCGACCCGGAAACAAATCCTATTTTTCTCTAATTTTTCTAATTTATTTTGATTTTTTTTATTTTTTGAAACATTCTGAGGGTTTGAAAATCCCTCGGATTTCCGAGGGATGAATCCCTCAGTTTTTCGAGGGATTAGTTCCCTCGGAAGATGCCCTAATTATATCAGCGGGCGAGCCCGCTGTCTGTCGCACAGAAAGAAARAAAGAAGAAGAAAGAATAGAAAGAAAGAGGAAGAAAAAGAAGGAGCCGCCGTCCACAGCCGCGAGCAACCAGGTGCCCGGAACCCTCGCTGTACGTCCGTGCGCCCGAGCCGCCGCCCTCGAACCACCACCCTCGAACCGCCATCGAACCACCGCTCGAGCCGCCGCCAGCAACCAGGAGCACTTCGCCGCCGTCCACAGCCGCGAGCAACCAGGAGCCCGAAGCCTCGCCGTACATCCGTGCGCCGGAGCCACAGCCGCCGTGTGCCGCCGCGAAGCTTGCCACGCCAGTAGCCGAGCGTCGCCGTCCGCCTTCGCCTCAGCCGCCGTCCACAGCCGCGAGCAACCAGGAGCTCGAAGAAAAGCCGTACGTCCGTGCGCCGGAGCCACAGCCGCCGTGTGCCGCCGCAAAGCTTGCCGCCGCCAGCAGCCGAGCGTCGCCGTCCGCCTTCGCCTCAGCCGCCGTCCACAGCCGCCATCCACAGGTTTTTTTTTTTTTTTTTTTGTATATTATTTGTATGTATTCTCAATTTAGTTTTTAATTTGTAATTATGGTTTATTATATGTTTTAATTTTCAATTAGGGTCAAATTAGGTTTTAATTTCTAATTAGGGTTTCAAATTTAGGTTTTAATTTTCAATTAGGGTTTCAATTTAGTAATAATTACGAATTAGGGTTCAATTTAGGATTAATCAATTAATTAGGGTCAATTTAGTAATTATTATATAATTAGGGTTCAAATTAGGAATAATCAATTAATTAGGGTTCAATTTAGGAATAATCAATTAATTAGGGTTGAATTTAGGAATAATTAATGATTAGGGTTCAATTTAGAATAATCAATTAATTAGGGTTGAATTTAGGAATAATCAATTAATTAGGGTTTACTTTCAAATTTAGGGTTTATTCACCCATTATATTGTGTATATATTGTTCATGCATGGGAGGCCGTGGTGATCGGCCGGGTTTAAAAATTTATTTGTATATATATTGTTCATGCATGGGAGGCCGTGGTGATCGGCTGGGGTTTAATTTTGTTTATATATAATATTGTCATTGGTGTTGTTGGTTGTATACCGTCGGATGTTGACGTGGGTTACGGCGCCGGCCGGGAGGTTTTGTCCCTCTAATAGCGGGTTTTCAAATCTTATTTTTAAAAACGTGATAGGGTGTCACGGGATTTTATTTAAGTTTTCAAAATATTTTTAAAAAAATGTGACGGTGGTAATTGCTTATTTGGAACCTTGGCGAAGTGACGCGATGCATATAAATTACTTGTTTCAGAATTAATATCATATAGAAAAATTTGAAACGAAGTTTCAAATTATTCCAATATTGCTTAGACCCGTTTGAGATTTAGTATCAAATATAGAGTTTGATACTAAATTTCGAATTGTCCCATTTTTGGACAGTTTGAGAATGTGACTTGTAGTATGGTTATCTTATGTGTATATTTTTTGTTTAGTTTTGAAATTTCGGTTCCTGCATCTCCCTGATTCTTCTTGGGCACTGAAATATACGTGCACTACAAGAACTGGGGGGAGAAGCTGCCGAAATTTTGAATCTAAGAAAAACACATATGTTAAGATAATACATATTACTAAAATGTCACGTTCTTGAATGGGACAGAAACCTTACCAATTATAACTCGAATTCCACATTCTTCTCGTAATGCTGCCGAAATTTTGCCACCTTCTTTAATTCAATAACACTCTTAACACTCAAAAATCTTAGGATGGTAAATGATCGTAGTTGGATATACAAATGGAATATTTCCGGATTCCTAGAACACGCTTAAGACTCAAAAATCTGACAATCGTATAATGTTAGGATGAGTTCCGATCGTAGTTGGATGTACGAGCGAATCGAAGACGGCTATTTATCCTCAAACTTCACGGATGGACTTGAGAGTCTTATTAAATTTGCGCAAGCGAATTTCGCTCATAAGGACGGACAGAGACTGAAATGTCCTTGTAATCGTAGCAGATGTAGGAATAGAATCTACCTGGACGTCGATGAGATTAAGTACCACCTGGCGAAATATGGGTTCGAGCCGAATTACTATAGATGGATTTACCACGGATAAACCCGGCTCGCCACCTCTGGACATCATCAGGATTTTCATGCTGGAGGACCCTCTCACATCCCTTCTGAAGAATCACCAAACGCGTACATTAATATGGTTCAAGATGCAGCTGGTCCCGATTTTGACGTGGTGGCCGATGTGGAAGAGTCGCCGAATGCTGAGGCTCAAAATTTTTACGACATATTGAAAGTTGGAAATCATCCATTGTATCCGGGGTGCGAAGCACATACTCAGTTGTCATTAGTTTCGCATCTCATGAATTTGAAATCAGAGAATCACATGTCTCAAAAGTGTTATGATAAATTGAGTGAATTAATCAAGGAGATTTTACCGAAAGACAATCTCGTACCCGATAACTTCTACAACAGTAAGAAGTTTTTAAGGGGTATGGGCTTACCGGTCGAGAAGATAGACTGCTGCAAGAGACGATTCTGATTTGACAAGTTGCAAATTTTGCAACAAACCTCAGTTTAAACCTGTTCCTCATGGAAAAACAAAACGACAGAAGGCTCGTGTCGCATACAAGAAGATGTACTATTTTCCATTAACTCCTCGTCTACAGAGGTTGTACGCATCTAATGCCACAGCGAAAGATATGAGATGGCATGCTGAACACGTGGTTGAAGACAATGTTATGCGCCACCCATCCGACTCAGAAGCTTGGAAACATTTCAACGACACTAATCCAAGCTTTGCGGCTGAAAGTCAAAACGTGAGACTGGGTCTTTGTACAGATGGTTTTCAACCATTTGGAAGCTTCGGAGCACAATACTCATCGTGGCCCGTCATAGTCACACCCTACAACTTGCCTCTTTGGATGTGCATGAAAGAACAGTTCATGTTCCTGAGCGTTCTTGTACCGGGGCCAAAGAATCCAAAAGACAAACTTGATGTGTTTCTGCAACCCCTAATCCATGAATTGAATCAGCTGTGGACAGTTGGGAACCCCTCGTACGGTATATCTAAGAAAAAAAAATTCAATTACGAGCAGCCCTTATGTGGACAATCAGCGATTTCCCTGCGTATTCTATGTTGTCCGGATGGAGTACGGACGGTCAAAAAGCTTGTCCTTACTGTATGGAACGGTTGGACGCCTTCACTCTTAAGTGCAGTGGGAAGCAATCGTGGTTCGACAATCACCGAAAATCCCTTGAGCATGATCATTGTTTTAGAAAAGATAAACGACGATTTCGAAAAAGAAGATCTGTCGAGACTCCACCGCCGGAAGTGCGCTCAGGGATAGAAGTTTTGGCATAAATAGAAAGATTGGGGCTTTTGAAAGTCACTGAACTAGATGCATCACGAGTTAACGTGCAAATATCCCGAACGTCTGGTTGGAGAAAACGAATTTTTTCTGGGATCTGCCATATTGGAGGACAAATCTAATTCGTCACAATTTAGATGTTATGCACATCGAAAAGAATATGTTTGACAATATTTTCAATACGGTGATGAATATCAATTGGAAGACCAAGGACACGCTTAAATCTAGGGAAGAGTTGAATGAGTATTGTAATCGCCCAGAGTTGGCGCCAGATGGGTCAGGAAAGTATCCTAAAGCCTGTTACACACTTGACAAGCCGTCAAAAGCTGCAATTTGCGATTGGGTGAAATCTCTTCGATTTCCAGATGGGTACGCATCAAATTTGGGGCGTTGCGTCGAAAAGAAGGAATCTCGTTTGATCGGGATGAAGAGTCATGATTGTCATGTATTCATGCAGAGGTTGATACCAATAGCCTTTCGTGAACTGCTTCCTCCGAATGTGTGGAAGGCTCTAACCGAATTGAGCTTGTTTTTCAAAGATCTCACATCAACAGTCATTCGCACCAAAGATATGATTCGACTTGAGCGTGACATTCCGTTAATATTGTGCCAAATGGAACTGATCTTCCCTCCAAGTTTTTTTGACTCGATGGAGCATCTGCCCGTTCATCTTGCGTATGAAGCGAAGATTGTTGGCCCAGTACAGTATAGATGGATGTACCCATTCGAGAGGTATCTTCGCAAACTAAAGAATAGCGTGAAAAATAAGGCGAGTGTGGAAGGGTCGATAGCAAACGCATATCTGGTCGACGAGGCTTCGAATTTTAGTTCGTACTATTTTGAAGATCACGTTTCAACTAAAAGAACAAATATGCCTAGAAATGACGACGSTCAGAATTGTATCGATGACGGCGATGAAATTCCCTCGGTGTTTAAAAAATGTGGAGAGACGTTTGGTATAAAGGGAAAAAGGTTTCTAAGTGAAAAAGAATACAACGCCGCAAGGATATACGTATTGCTAAATTCTGTGGAGGTCGAAGAATATGTTAGGTATGAATACTCATTCCAATTTATACATATACATAAATGTACTAATACTTTTTTCCTCAATTGTGTAACGTTATATGTAGTATTTACACGAAGAGCATTCAACGTCTCCACCCAAATATTAATGAAGATCGGATCAATGAACAATTGAAAAATGAATTTGCCAATTGGTTCAAACATTATGTAAGACGTTCGATACCGAGATGCATATCATATAATTATGGTATCTATTTATATAATATATTTCCAAAATTAAAAATAATTTGTCAATGTCATAGGCTAGAGATCGTTCGAACAATTTGATCGAAGAGAACATTAGAAGTCTAGCTGAGGGTCCATCAAGATGTGTGAAAACATATACTGGATGTAAGATAAATGGTTATAGATTTCACATATTGGAGCACAGATCTAACAAAGAAACATCGAGCAGTGGAGTATGTATTAAATGGTCAACTATTGGGGCCACCGAATATGATTATTACGGTCGTCTCATAGAAATTGTGCAGCTCGAATACACCGGCCGAATGAAGAAAAACACACTATTGTTCAATTGCGAATGGTTTGATCCAACAAGTGCAGGCACAAAAGTCCATCCAAATTATAAGATTGTCGATATCAATCATAAGCATAGGTTCAACCGATATGAACCTTTTGTGCTTGCTTCCTAAACTGTACAAGTATACTACTGTGCATACCCAAGCTTGAGACGAGACAAATTGGACTGGTGGGCAACGTGTAAGATCAAGGCGAGATCAAATGTTGAGTTTATCGAGCCTCTACCACAAGAATCATTTCAAGAGGAAGCTATAGATACACGCCGTCCGATTCAACTCGACGATGTCGATTTTCAGTTGCACGACCTCAATGTTAATTACGTGGAGGAACTTGGTAATAACGAGACAAATAATGATACAGAAGAAGAGTTACTTACCGATCAAGATACAGATCAAGATACGGATGAAGATGAGTTTGATGATACATTTAATAGCGAAAGTGATTAGTTTGGTTGAAATATATGTAATTTATTATTATCGTAAAACACACTTTTTTTATAACTACTTTTTTTGTATACTGGTATTATGTAAAATGCTCGTATTATTATCTAATAAATTTATCAGATGCCGTTGCATCGAGGATCCGGTAGCGTCGGTCGATCAGATATGGGATCGACTCATCATTTAGCTGATTTCGACACCGACTACATGGGTCTCGGTAGTGATCATCCGGCGACGCAGACCCCGATGCAGACACCGA
>BMAC01000912.1:63479-97214 GCA_014905375.1 Phtheirospermum japonicum | reverse complement strand
TTACACACCAGCCACATATCATCCTACACACCATCCAAATATCATCACACACTCGAACTACATATCATCATATACACCATAGACACATCATCACATATAACATCCACACACCATCTACACATTTTGAATCACCAAAAAATTTATTTGTTAAAAAGAAATTCTAAGATTCAAAAGTTATAGAACTAAAGAACAAACACCAGTCATAAAAATATACTAACTATAAACTGAAAATAATTACAACTTAAAAGAATGTGGCAATGGTGGAAGCTTTGAACTCGTATTCGAACTAACAACTATGAATTTTGAACTCGATGTTGGACCAACACTCGGATGCACAACATAACCATCTACGGCAAATGTAGAAATACCATCCTGAAAAAAAATAGAATAGAATAAAAAAACAACCACATTACAGAAAAATAATATATAAATTACAGAATAAATACCTGTAGACTTTGTACGGCCTTTTTAGTTTGTGACTCGGCAATTTGCGCTCGGTTTCTTTTTTCTTTCGCTTGGTTGCACTTCTTCTCAAGTATACTCTTCTCCCTTTTATTCCTCTTACCTTTCTGACGACAACTTTGAGAATTTTGAATAACACAACTCAGAGATGGATCAACAGAGTCTCCAAAATAAATGGGGCTGACTTCACGTATAATACTAAATTTAGCACTTTCAAAAGTTTCTTCACACTTCGATCGAGTTTCAATATTGTCTTCACTCGCTAAATCAACTTCTGAAACTTTCTATTTATTTGAATCTTCCATAATGAGCCCGCCATTGATTTACTCGAAGAATCAAATACAGGAACATCATCTAAAATACGATCACTAACAATATCCTTGCGCCATCTTTTTGTAACATATATCTTCGGAATAGCACAAACACAATGTATATTCATTACACGCAAACAATGACAACACAAAATACCAACCTCAAAAAATAACTTGCACGTGCAAGGTACAGACAAATCTGCAGCATTAAAAGTCACTGCATGTTTTATAACATCCCTACCCTCAACCCATACATGATATGTCATAGTAGACCCTTCTATAGAGAATAAAGATTGATGACATGTAGTCCCTTTCATATATTCATCTTCAAATAAAGAGAAAGTTTCAATTGTATACACATCTCTAGCGTGTAAAACCAACTTTACATCATTTAAGGCCATAGAGGGTGTACCTAGCATGCAACGTATGTCATCTCCATTTTCTTTACTCCTCCACTCGGACACAACTCCAATGAACATGTTGTAGAAATCRCAAAGCCCATCCGTCTTTGATAATTTCCTTGTAAGAGCATGATTTGTGCTCTCGCTTCTTTGAGAAGATAAMATGCCACCTGAAAACCAGTCCTTGTTAAATGCAGGACACCATTTTCCTCGTATATCATAAAGCCTTTTAACCAAGCATTATTCTAACATCCATAATCTGTAAGCATCCTGAAAAAAAATAAAAAATCAAGCATTACTGATACATATTAAAACACTTTATACCAAAAATATAATTAGAAAAAAAAAACTGAATCTGTTTCAGATATCATCACACATAAATAACACATTCCATCACTCAACACTCATAGTTCCCATCACACTTTACTTCCACATATCATTACCAAAAAAGCAAAACCCTAAAAACAGATTGTACTGCTCATATCATCACATTACTTACACAAATATCATCACGCACTACATACACATATCATCACACATTGCTGACAAATATCATCACAATTTACTTTAGAAAAAAAGAAAACTCTGAAAACCTGAATCTGTTTCAGATATCATCACACAGTAGTGACACATTCCATCACTCAACTCTCAGAGTTACCATCACACTTTATTTCCACATATCATTACCAAAAAAGCAAAACCCTAAAAACAGATTGTACGTCATATATCATCACATTACTTACATAGATATCATTACGCAATACATATCATCACACATTGCTGACAAATTTCATCACAATTTACTTTAGAAAAAAAGAAAACCATAAAAACATGAATCTGTTTCAAATATCATCACAAACTGCTGACATATATCATCACATAATTCTACCACATATCATCATACAATAAGACCAAATATCATCACATATTGCTGCAATATATTATCAACAAAAATCACCAGACAAGTTAAACATAAAAAAATTTACTTATTTTTCCCAGTAAAACTGGAATTCAGCCTCTGTTTCAACGTATTTCAACAAATAATTGAAAAGGTCTATGAAACCTTTTTGACTTCTTAGCGATCTGATATTTATCTTCGAATTTTCCCCAATATGCCAAACGCAGAGTCGAGGTCGTGATATTGGAAAAATCTTCAAAATTGCAGCAGCCATGGCAGCAGATTGATCGGTCATTATTGTAATAGGGTGCTTACCGCCCATAGATCTCAAAAAAGCGCCAAATAACCACTCAAATGACTGAATTCTTTCATTCATAAGGAACCCACGCCCAAACATTACATTTTTACAATGATGGTTCATGCCGACAAATGGACCACAAATCATATCGTATTTGTTAGTGCGATACRTAGTATCATGCACCAACAAATCACCAAATAATTCATAATCCTTCCGCATACGACCATCTCTCCAAAAAAAACTACAAAGCCTAGACTCATTATCGACCTCAAAATCGAAAAAAAAAGTCCTTCTCATATTTTTAAAATTTTGAATTAAAGTATTCGAATCCGTACCGTCAAATACATTTGATTTACTTAATGCATTATATGCATCTCTAACGCTAAAACCTAAAAAAGGGGAACCACCGGACTGGTTTTTCAAAACCCGAACACCATCGGCCACACCAACACCACTTTTTTTTAATTCTTTAAGGTAAGCAAGTTGACTCGGACAAATTTGCCTATGGGATGGAAGAAGATGACTTGAAGTAGGTGGACATAATGTATGGTTGTGCTCGTTTTTATGTGCAGTAACAACCCACAAACCACTACGATCAATATCAAACCGAATGAAAGAAGGACAGCCTGTTCTCACATCTAATTTCGCATAAAACCTACTTTTTTTTTAAACTTGTTTCTGACCAGCCTTAGATCAAAGAAACATTTTCATCGAAATTGAGCCATCAACCCTCTTCCTATCCTTCCCCTTCCTAACACTAAACCCAACCCTAAACGCATGATCATTATACAAATTATAAGCCTCGTCAACAGAATTCACAATAATGCCAACCAAATCATCATCACGCATTGCTCTCTCAGCTGACTAACTATCATCATTCACTACATAATACAAAAAAAATAAAACAAACCAAGAATATGTGATTAATACAAATACTAATCACATATTAATACCATATATCATCACATAACAATGAGACAACTCATCATATATTACATTCAGATGGCATCAAATACGTACTGACATATCATCACATTCTACATTCAGATATCATCACATTCTACATTCAGATATCATCATATTCTACATTCAGATATCATCACATTCTACTTTCAGATATCATCACATATAGACTGACATATCATCACATTATTCTACTTTCAGATATCACCACCTATAGACTAACATATCATCACATTCTACATTCAGATATCATCAGATTATACATTCAGATATCATCAGATTATACATTCAAATATCATCACATTCTACATTCAGATATCATCACATTATACATTCAGATATCATCATATTCTACATTCAGATATCATCACATTCGACTTTCAGATATCATCACATATAGACTGACATAACATTCTACATTCAAATATCATCACATTCTACTTTCAGATATCATATCATCACATACAAACTCACAAATCATCAAACATTCCCTTCCATTAATCCTAAAAAGAGAAATCGTATACCTGCTCCTGTAATAGAACTACTTTCATCAATTTTTGAACTCGCACCATTCCCAAAAACTGGAATATTTGCAGTAGAAACACAAATCGGAAGAGCTACAGCAACAAAAATAAAAATAGCTTAAACCTAATTCAATACGAAAAAAAAAATAAACTTCAAAAAAACATTTTCTTGTTTTTACTTACCCTCGAATCGATTCGCGTCAATTGGAACCTTTAACAGATTCAAGTCCAATGGAATTTGTGGAGGTGCAGCAGCAATTTGAATCGGCGGTATTTGATAAAAATCGTAGAAAAATTGTAAAAATCTGAACAAAGAGAATTCACAATTGTTTGCTGTTAAATCGATAGAGATCTTGTTGATATTTTTTATTTGGACGAAATTAATGGAGGTTGTGGAATAATTTTACGAAAGGGCAGATCGACGATTTGGTGCAGATCGAGGAGAAGAAGAAATCGCTGGAGAAGAAAAGAAATGACGCGTACAAAATTTTGGAATGGAAAGAGAAGGTGCGTGGGGAATTTTGAAAAATACTTTTATATTGGGAACATGGTGCACCTTGTAGGTGCACCTGGGTCTATCTAATAAATTGCCTATATATTACACTGGGTTATTAGAAAAATATATTTATTTAATAAAAAGAAAAGAGAAAATAAATGACTTACTTCAAATATATAGTGTAGCAACCGTATGTTTACACGAAAATTAGTAAAGAAATATTATATATTAATACTAAAAAGAAATATTTAATAGTATGACATAGTAACTGTTTATTTCAAATTTTAAAAACTTATTTGTAAACTTCATTATTTATTATATTTACATACATATTATTGTTCTCAGCATATGTATATTTATAAAATAATGTTTCATTTTATTTTACACATTTCAATTTTGTTTTATAAATAATTACTCAAATTTATTTATTTTTCTATTTACTATCGTTTCCCTCTTAATTCTTAAACTGTTAATGTATGATTACATACATGCCAGTGTATAACTATATACACTTTAATGAATTTTCAATTTTAAATTGATGAATTTGTGTGAGTATTGATAAATAATTGAGTCAAATATGAATATTTCTATTCAAAGTTATGAACTTTTGCGTGAAAATTGACGAAACTTTTGTAGTTATATTAATTAATTTGAGTGATTTTTTTAGTACAAAATACAAACTGTTGAACATTATGTATGAATATATGATTTTTTTTGTAAGGTTTATATTGCAATCTCTCTTTTAAAAATACCGGATCTCCCCCATCTAAAAATCCCTAATTATGAGGCCATTTTTTTAGAAATCCTAATTATGAGTCTTCTAATAATTAAATAATTGTGTTATATTATAGGCACGTACATATATGAGAATTTACGAAAACTTATTTTATATGTGACTTATTTATATATTAGGATAATAAAAGGGAAATAGTAATTAAATAAAAAAGGAGAAATTACTATTTACTACACTCCAATTACCATTAATTATCAAATACTCTAATAAAAAAATATATTATTCCATTTAGTTAAACATATCCTATTTATTCAAAATTACAACTTAAATAAAAAGAGTCACATGCTGTTTTGCTGGAGATGCCACTAATTAAGAATTCTACATAAGAGCCTATGGCTAGAAACAACTCAAGTAGAGACGGTCGTGGATCGGGAAGAGGGCGAGGGCCTGGAGTGACGAGAAATAATTTCAATCGTTCAAACTACATAGGCTGGATCGAAGTTGGTGTGCACAGATCGGGCAATCAAGATGCAAATTCTTTCAGCCTATTGCACCAGGATGATTTTCCACCACTTGCGCACTCAATTCCGAGAGTCAATGGTCATGATTCAATAAGTTGCCTCATTTTGAATGCAGGATTTACTGTAGCAGTTGCAGAAAACACTATAACAGTTGCAGGTAATGAAGATATTGTCGGGTCTTCGGCGGAGGATTCAAGCAGCATTGAGGAATCGACTGATGAGTCAAGTGATGATGAGCCAAGCTCACCCAAGTCTAAAGGCTCAGCAGGTCGAATGCCCAGTCCTGCTCCAACTCCTTCAAAAATTTCGAACTAAGAAGACGAGGATCATTCAACCGATGATATTCCTGATTTACCTCCTAAGTTTTCATATGACACGGACTTCACCCAAGTCAAGAAGACAAGAAGGAAGAAAAAGAAATAAGACCACAAGCCAACTTAGCATAGTTTCTCACTATCACTTGCTATGCTTGTAATTGTGTTTGTATTTGATGTATCTTTTGTTTGGGACGGCTAGTTAGTTTCCTTTTGCATTCTGGGGGACATGAGGCAGATTAGGAGTGCTCGTTCCGTCTAGATGGGTTTAATCATTTAGATGCCTATTGAACTTCTTTAGGATTGGTTTTTGTCTTAGACTTTGTAAACTACTTCGATGGTCATGCCCTTACTTTTTGATCAATGGAATTATTTACATTTCGATCAATAAAGAATTACAACTTAAATGATCAAAACCACCCCTACACCTAAAAAACTAAAACTAAAACTAATAATAATAATAATAATAATAATAATAATAATAATAATAATAATAATAATAATAATAATGATAATAATAATAATAGTAATGATAATAATGGTGGCGTGTGGAATTTTGCTCCACATTTAATGAGTAGTATGAAATTATGCTTGGTGCATTATGTATTTTTGTTTTGAAGATATTTTGTAGTATGAAATTATCTTGTGCAATTTAATATAAAACTTGAAAGTCCAATCTAAAAATTTGAAAGAAAAAAAAAACTTGCATAATGTAGTTTGCAATTTGGTAGGGTTAGTATGTACTCCCTCTGTTTCATTATGTAGGTCGTTTAAAATATAAGCACACTTATTAAGAAAGGTATTAAAATGACTGATTAACCCATAGTGATGATGACTCCACACTTCTCATTAATTCTCTCCGTTGCGGTATATGTGCAAGGAAGAGAGAAGTGCAATCGTCGTTTCAGAAAAAGTATAAAGGGGGAAAGAACTAGAGTTACAGATAGGGGTATTTAAGGAAATTTAACATTATTATCTCTAAAACGTCATTTAATTAGGAAAAAGTTTAAGAGGCTTAAACGACCTACATAATGAAACAGAAGGAGTAATTTGATAATAGTAGTATGAATTTTAAAATGTAGTAGTATTTTTATTGATTTTTGAATTTTAGTAGAGTTATGAATTTGATAATGGTAGAATGAATTTTAAAATATAATAGTATGTAATTTGATAAAAGTAGAATGAATTTTAAAATATAATAGTATGAAATTTTATTGATTTTGTGAAACTTTAGCATAAAATCCACAATATCAGTTTGAATTTCACATATAGTATGAAATTGAAATTAAAAATATAAGATTGTGAAGAAAAAAGTTGTATTTGAGTGTGACATGTTGCATAAAATAATTACATGATATAGTATGAAATCTCACGATGTAGTGTGAAGTTTTGCCTATAATGATTAAACGTATAAAAATTAGTAGTATGGAATTCCGACTGTATACAATAGTATGAAATTGCACTATCTAGTATGAAAATGCACAATGTAGTATGCGATTCGCCATTAACGATTGGTGACAATGATATGGAAATGTCATGTATGTATAAATTTTGGTTGTATTAAATGTTGAATAAAGAAAAAGAAAATTGAAAGGAAAGAATAAATCATTAATAAGGGTAAACTAGTACTATTACGTAGTAGGTTAGATTAAATGGGAAGATAATTGATTATATGGGATGTTAATGCTTTCACTAGAGTATTTGGGATAAAATATTTATCTGATGGATCATATGGGAATCGCCCCTAAAAAAAAGTAGTTGATTAAAGATTAATTTACTAATATATAAATGGTTGAAAAATGTAAATACATTATACATAAGACAAGCAAAATATAAATAAATAAAGTTATAATAATGAATAAAGACTTGCTAAAATAAGTATAGATAAATAAGAAATATATATGAAAAACGCTAAGAAATATAATTATAATAATAAATAAAACTCTCTTATGTGTAAGAAAACTTCCGCAAAATGTAAAATGACATGTTAGTAATAAAATAATTCTTACAATATAAAATAATAAAAAAAGACAATAGGATGGGAAGTTATTAGAAAAAATAACATTTTGTAGTTTTTTTCCTAACAAGAGCTTATGTCGAATAAATTATCACGAGCTTATTAAAAGTTCTTACCAAATAGTTGTTTATTGAACGACATAAAATATTAGGTCATCCAAAATGCCCAACTAATCAGTGTCTACATTAGGTTTTAACAAAATATAAACAGTCAAATTACCATAATTTTTTTATTATAAGACGAATATAGAAACAAATACATATGTTAGAATAATTTGGTGTTAGAAGGTTTCTCCACTTGAACTATTCATTATTATTAATAATAATAATAATAATAATAATAATAATAATAATAATAATAATAATAATAATAATAGGGAGGGACGAGGGCAATTTATTACATGCATCTGGGTGCACCTTGCTAGGTGAACCCTGTAAAAAACTTGTTATCAATCAATTATATGTAATGATATATGATAGTTATAGGTGATGATATACGGTAGTCATACGTGATGATATGTGACAAAAATTTAGAGTTTAGGGTTTACTTTTCCATTTTAGGGTTTGTTTTTCATTTTAAAGTTTAGTTTTTCGTTTAGGGTTTAATTTTTTATTTTAAGGTTTAGTTTTATCATTTTTTTTTATTAATTTTCCATTTTAGGGTCCGACAAAAATCTATCATTCTACCGGTTAAATGTGATGATATGTGTTAGTTATATGTGATGATATATGATAAAAATCTTGGGTTTAGAGTTTAATATTCAATTTTCGGGTTTAATTTTTCATTTTAGTGTTTAGTTTTCCATTTTTAGGGTTTAGTTTTTCGGTTTAGTTTTTTTTTTTGGATTTTAGATTTTAGATTTAAAATTTTAATTATTTGTGATGATATGTATCAGTTATACCAATTATATGTTATAATCACCCATATTTGTTAATTCTGTTGACACATTGCTTAGGTGTCAACTTGAGATTCATTCAAATGACATGTGTCATTTTGTTATTTTGTGTAAATCTGATGTGGCATTTTCACATCAATTTACATAAAACCCTTCCTCTTATGTAAATTTTTCCAAGGTATAAAATAGTACTTTTTTTCATTAAATTGGTTTTATAAAAAATTTAGGATTTTGCATCTTTATCTCCTCCCACTCACCTTGCCGCTTTCTTCATCTCTTTCTTTTCTTTTTTCTTTTTTTTTTTCAAATAGATGAAAAAATATTTATATGTTAAATAAGAAGAAGAATCTCATCCTCAGGGGCTGCCACCCCCTCCCCCGCCACCGCTGCTTCTCGAGGGCCGCCGGTTTCGACATGAGAGTCGAAAAGTTGAGATTTGTAAGCTACAAATCAGATCTGGATCTCCCCGTAGCTCCTGCAGATAGCCAAATCCACGAAATCTGCAATCCAGCTCGCGCTCGATGTCGGTAGTGGGATCGACACATTCGCAGCGCAGATGAAGTTGCAGAACGCGATCGTCCTGACGACGATGATGAGCCTCGGCGCACCGTACAACAAGGCGGTGGCGGTCTGTGGACTGCTGGCGCTCCACGCGTCGCTGCAGAGAATGTTGGCGGTGTTCGATGGGGTTTTGGATCTGGTGCAGTGCGGGCACGCCGTGAACCGGTGGATACCGGTTGCGTCCATGGAGTTCTTGCTGTTCGACGTGGACAGGGTGTTCGACCCACTGTTTTAAAAACCCGATCGGACCGGCCAGTTCAACTGGTTAAACCGGGAACCGGCCATTGACCCAGTCCGATCACACCTATAAAACCGTTTTAGCGGTTAAACTGGTCAAGAACCGGTCAAAACCGGTTAAACCGCTGAAAATCGGCCAAAAAAACCCGGTTGAACCGGTCAAACCATTTTTTATGTGCAAAATATTGTGTATGATTCAACTAAATTGGCATAATTATATTAATGATCCATGGAACCTAATCAAGCGATATGAAAATAAATAAATTATGTTCGGTCAATTTTATTTTTTTATTTTTATCTCTCTTAATAATCTAGACAAATAATTAAGATAGTGATCTATGACTTATATATCACATAACAAAGAATTACATTAATATGTTTAATAGAGTATAAATAAATTAAGCATGTTTATATAATAAATTAATTACTTTTTCCAAATACTAATCAAATTAATATTTATATTAATACATTACATAATATTTCATACTATATAATTAAGAATATTATGTTTTTATTAATACGGTTGGACCGGCGGTTGAACCGGTCCGTCCGGTTAAACCGTGAACCGGTGAGGAGACCGGTTCGTTCACCGGTCCGGTTTTTAAAACATTGGTTCGACCGGTGGATCCTGTTTAAACAAATTTTTTTACCATTTTTTGTCTTTCAGTGAAACCATAATTTAATTAAAAAACTATAAATTTATTTCTGGATTTTGATGTGTTCAAACCTAAATGAACAAATCAAATATGTATTCAGAGGCTGTTCTAATTGAGGCGATTGGTTTCATTCGATGCGCATGATTTTCATTTCTATTATTGTGTATTCAGGTCGATATTTCACCCAATGTAATTGGGAGGGCTGGTGCCATGTATTGTTGATGTATGATTGATAGATTAATTTGAGATTGCATGATTGTATGCCTGTAGGATTGTATATTTGGAATGTCAATTTAGTTAATTAGGTCATTCATTTTTTTAATGTCTATTGGAAATATAATTAACTTATTTAGATATTATTATTATTATTGGAAACATAATTAAATTATTTTCTTATAGACTATAAATAAATGCATAAATTTCAAATTATAATTAGTATATAAGAATTTATGATGATTAATATTTCATAAGATTTCTAGATTTATGATTAATATTTCATAAGATTTCTAGATTTACATTGATAAGTACACCTATTAAATGCATATACAAAAATTAAGCAAACTAATTTTTATATTAACTGCAAGATTCTAGCAAATAAATAAAAGATAACCAAAAATCAAGCAAGCTAGTTTTTATATTAACTGCAAGATTTTAGGAAATACATAGAAGATAACCAAATGAATTTAATTGTATGTTAATTGCAATTTTAAAATCACTTACCATCAAGTATTAAAAATGGTTTGGTTGTTGATTGATTTTACCATATTCGGAAAAAATACTTACATATTAAAGTTAATTAGTTAATATAATTAATAGATGATAAAAGATCATTAAAATATTGTATCTAAGTTTAATATATTAGTTTAATGAAATCAATACTTTAGATATTATTATTATATTATTTATATTACTATTAGAAATATAATTAACTTTTTTGCTTATAGACTAGAAATAAATGCATAAATTTCAAATCATTAATTAGTATATCAGAATTATGATGATTAATATTTCATAAGATTTCTAGATTTAGATTGACAAGCATACCTATTAAATGCATATATAAAAATTAAGCAAGCTAAATTTTATATTAACTGCAAGATTCAAGAAAATACATAAAAGATAACCAAATGAATTTAAGTGTATGTTAATTACAATTTCAAAATCACTTACCATCAAGTATTAAAAATATTTTGGTTATTGATTGATTTTACCATATTCGGAAAAAATACTTATATGTTAAAGTTAATTAGTTAATATAATTAATAAATGATAAAAAAATCATTAAGATATTGTATCTAAGTTTAATATATTAGTTTAATGAAATCAATACTTTAGATATTATTATTATATTATTTATATTACTAAGTAGAAGCATAATTAACTTATTTGCTTATATACTTAGAAATAAATGCATAAATTTTAAATCATAATTACTATATCATAATTTATGATGATTAATATTTCGGAAGATTTATAGATTTAGATTGACAAACACACAATTTAGATTCTACAAAATACATAAAAGATAACCAAATGAATTTAATTGTATGTTAATTGCAATTTCAAAATTACTTACCATCAAGTATTAAAAATGGTTTGGTTGTTGATTGATTTTACCATATTCCTAACTAATGAGACATAAAGGCATATTATAGATTTTCCATATTTTGTCCACATTCATTATAAAATATGTACAAAGTATGATTATAGATTATATATATAGTTATGTATGAAATGATTGAATGTATGTATCTATGAAAATAAATTAAAAAATTATTATATTAACATTAATTCATAATGTATGTTGTTTTTGAGAATAAATAAATTTTTATAACATTTATTTTCTATATATATAGTTATGTATGAAATGATTGAATATAGTATCTATAAAATTAAATTAAAAAATTATTATATTAACATTAATTCATAATGTATTGTTGAACTTATCAGATGTTCTTTGTGAATGGATATTTAGTTCATTGTTCATTGTGTTGGCTGCTTTGTTTGCGGATTAATTTCATTTGATGCAAACGAACTACTTTGTTTGCATTGTTCACCAGTATCACGGTTGTTGACGGAATAAAACATCACCGGTAAGTAAAATATTGACGAGAGGTAATTAGTAATTACCTACTTAATAATTAATCTCAAGTAAAATGTTGGTAATTACCTACTTTGTCAAACTTCTTCAATATTAATAGCTCACTTTCTAAATTTATTAATTTTTTTTTTTTATGTATTTCTTAAATATGCCCGCGTAAACTTTGATATTCAATTCAAACTAGTATATATCAATTATATAGGTGTACGGTATAATGATTCAGAGATAAGGGAAAGAACCCAAAACCCAATAAATTTGTGGGATAGTTAATTACACCAATTGTTGGGTTATGAAAAAAAGATCAAATATTACCTCAGTGCTTGAGTTTGGTATGCCAAATCTCCGACATCATAAATTTGGCCCAAAAACATGATATAAATACTTTTTTATGTTATAAATAATGATTATAATTGGAAAAAAGAACTCAAAATTCAACTTTTTCCATGATTTTTGTTTTCCTAAACGGAAAGAAACTTTTTTATTAGGAGAATAAAAAGCAAAAACGAAAACTGGAATAATGCGCATCCGGGGAATCGAACCCCGGTCAGTACCGTGGGAGGGTACTATGATACCACTACACTAGATGCGCCTTTCTGTTAATATTTCGATGGTTTTATATTGAAAATGACTCATTCCACAAACAAATTTGAGTTTGCATCAATTTCTCTCTCTTCCCCGAAATTGCGAATACAAACTCAATTTCATCTTTTTTTCAATTTATAAACTATTTTTTTTTATTTTTCTAGTTTTAAAAACTGATCTTAACATATATATAATAGTGCTTTTAATTATTTTTATATTTTAGTTTTATGAGGGTTTTTTCTTTTATTTATGATGTTTATTAGCAAAAAAATTATAGTCAAAAGAATCAAATAACATCATTTATAATAGTTTTCTAACATTACTATATAAATTAAAAACTATAATTTTATTATTCTTCTCATATAATAAGTATATAACTTCATCAATTAATATTTCTCCTTCATGTGTATTTTTATGACTTGTTTATTAGAAATATAAGTTAATTTACAGTTATATACATTGATTAACGACATTGACATAAAAATTAAATTACTACTATTAAAAAAATCACATTAGAAATAAATTACAGTAAATGTTTATAAACAATTAGACATTAAATTACTCGAGGAAAAAACAAAGAGAAAAAATGAATTATAAATAAATTAGAAAAAGTAATAATAAAAATTAAAATAAAGACACATTTCAGATAAAAAATAAAAAAATACATAGCATACAACAAAATATTGCAAATACATTATTAATATTACCTACCACTGAAAATGACAAACACAAACGAGTACAAAAACTTAAAAACTACGAAACAACAACAACGATACGAGTTTAATAATCAGGTAGACAACCAGAACCAGGTCCTCCAATATTATTTAAATATTGGCCAATTGTGGTCATTGAAAAAGGATCTGGTTGACCCAATTATTCAACTCTCTCTCTCTCTCTTTTTTTTTCTTATAATACATTTTTGCTCAGTTTCAACTAGCATGAACACATGGATCTTGGTTACAACTCAAGTTCCGAAGAAAAATTTTATTTTCTTCCTTCATTTCTTTATTAAGCAATTCTTAGTTTGAATTTCCAAATAATAGTTCATTTGGGAATTTGTCTTCTTTAACTCTTAAAGCTGTTTATTTCCATCTTGCGCAATCTTAACGACAGACTACATATCTTCATTCTTTTTCTTTTTAATTTTGCTTTCCAGTAGGTTGTTCTGATGGAGAACCACCAAAAACATTGTCATTATCATCCTTTAAGATGAGAGAAAATTGAGAGATACCCGGGAAGACTTGCGGAGCAGACTCGAGAGTTAAATTTTCTGACTCGGAAGATGGATATCCAAAAGATGGTCTTCTAGTGCTCGTAGAACAATCCTTAAAATTTCCAAAATCCTTGATAATGATTCACACATGATCATGTTTCTATCTAGACTTGAAATTTGGATCTTCAATGAATAACAGTTGTAACTATAAATGGTTAATTTCATATTAAAATACTAATTATTGGAACTAAAAATTAATAATTTAATACTTATAATATCTTCATTTGAATCACCACTCTGATTAACCCCTCTCACTATTCTTATGCATCCATGGAGTTTCTTTGTTGTTTTCTTGACGAGAAGATTTCCTTGTACGAATCTCCCAATGTTCTAGTCTTTCTTTATTGAAAGCTTCTTCTACACGGGACCATAGTCGATATGCTGATTGTTCACCCCAATAATATGGCCTGTGAAATTTCCATATAAACTCGACACAAGAGGATTTATTCAGCACGTTTAGACATTCTTACAATAAAGTTAAAGAGAAAAAATATTGAGATGTTGTGAATGCAACCGCAATAACATATATAGTCATAATTTGCATGCTTTTCTACAATTGAAATAGATGTGACTACACCACACACATCACTCTTACAAGATTCTCATGCTTCTCCACATGTAGAGATGACTATACCACACCCACCACTCTTACAAAATTCTCACATTTCTCCATATCTGCAATAGATTTGACTACACCAAACTCACAACTCTTACAAAATTCTCACATTTTTTGACATTTAAAACAGATGTAACTAAATCACATTGTTCTTAAGTTTCTCAACATGTGATTCACATAATCTCATTATTATAAATATATAACGCGTTATGCTCGATAGTTGGTCACTCACATTCTATAACATACTTCTCTAACCCAAGAAGACTCATCTCCCAAAATGAATTTGAATTTCAGTAATTCGTCATCTTCTTCTTTTGATGATGATGATGATTATAATATGCAGATAAAATATAGTCTCCATGTGAAACAAGAAATGATTTTTCATCATATTGCTAATAACAACATGATCCTCGACAACCTTATTAATTAACAAACCCATGAAGTAATACATGGTAGTTCAGTCCCATGACATATTGCCATCAATTGTTCGAGAAGATGTTGGTCGTAAATTATACAGTGATTATGAAACAAAGAGTCTCATATACTATCACACAAAGTGTTAATATACCATTACACACATACATTGCGCACTCATCACACGCACAAGAAACAACATAAGACAATGGTCACAAATTTCAATACACCATCACACAACATGCTAATATACCATCACAAATATGCTTTGCACACTCCTCACGCATAAGAAACATGCACAGATTTGCATATACCATCGTACAAATAAACACATACCATCACGTGAAGAGCTCATATACAATCACACATACACATATTCATAGGTTTATAATTAAATTGAGGAATCATAAATCCTAGAATTAGAAACATATAATAAAAAATCGATGATGAAACACAATCGATGGTCAACAAACATCATAATTAAAGTTCAAAAAAAAAATAATTCGAGAACTTATTCGGTATAATATGTTGTCGGATGATTGAAGAAATAATGGATGATGTTACTAGTATAGCAGCCGAAATGATTGGAAACCGGCTTTTGGTTGGGCAAGAATTTTCGAAATATCCATAAGTTGTATGTAAACATCTATAGCTTTGCTAATATATTCATTCTTTGAATAATTCGATTTATTTTGGAACTAAAGTATAAATTAAGCATTAGCTAGGAATCGAAAATTTGGACTAAATTTGGTGGGGTGCGCCAGGCCCGCGCAATAGTGCAACGCATGGGCGACGCGCGAAGGCCCGAGCAGCAAGCTACTCATTGGGCCTTCCCCCTAAAAAAATAAATTTAATATCGTGTGGGCGCATGGCCCACATATCAGATATTAAACTGATAAGAACAGATACTACACTTGATCTTAGCCAAAAGGCCGAGAAAGGTATGCTTAATTCGGTCTTGGGCTTGGACTTTTATAGCCTCTTCATCAAGCAGTCTTCTATACAAGCTTCGGTGTGGGATAAATGAACTTCATTCTTCTCCGTTACTTCTTGGCTCTTGCAAAATACACATAAGTAAAAAAAAACACGAACAAGTTAAAACATTGTGAGAATATTTTTGTAAGAAGAATATATATAAAGATTGGTTTGATTATCTTGGAAACTTTTAACAAAATAAATAGCAAGAAGCGAAATAACGGGTGCTTTGATCAGTTTGCCTATCGGAAATTGTGACATTCAAGAACATGTTAGTTTGCCTATCGTTGCACTATCTTGACGAACCATAAACACAAACTACAACAAAAAGAATCGATTAATTGTTTCCTACAAAATATTGAATATTTTGATTTGTACAAATACCCACTAGAGGTTTGAGTTTTCTAAACAAACATCGTCCTATTCAAAACAACTTAATTTGCTTATCAATGTCACTATTGTGTTGTATTATGAACGTACACAATTGCGGAATTACATATTTTGTCTCGTAATATAATAGATGGTAAAATTAGTCTGGCAAAATTTATATGATTTAAATAGAATTAAAAATAAGGTCGCGCCTGGAGTCATTTCTTCAAAAAATGTTGCACAACTAGTAATTGAATTTTTTTGCTTGATTTTTCAATTTTTTCAAAAAATGACTCATATCACAAGTTTTTCTTTCCCCCAAATTGTTAGGTGTCTTTGCAAAAAAATGTCTTTCACGACACCAGTTTTGCCAACTCTGTAATTACAAGATCATAATTACAGGCACCACATTCAATAAATCAATTCCAGGCACTGATAGGCAGCTAAAAACATTGCCAACAATTACAAAATGAAGAAATTCATTACCAGGATTAAGCAACCCCTCATCTCCATCTTTACTTAACAAAATCTGAACACCTTAAAAAAACAATGTTTTGGTGATTCTGCAAGGAGCTTCATTTGAACTATTAGAGATGTTTACAAAATCTGGAGCAGAAAAATAAGTGCTTCTCAGTTGAGCCTTTTYCCGACTAGAAGCTGAGAAGCACTTTTCTAGAGTTTGTATGCACTGACAATGAACACGATCTGAGGTATAAGTTATCCAACGTTGTAGAAAATTTTGGTCAGTCCTTTCTTTGTTCGAATTTGTGATACCTGAACAACCACCAAATATTTAAAAATAAATAAATAAATAATGTCACAGAAAAACAGCAGATACAATGATGGCAACTCGAAGGAATATTAAGACATGATCCGCATATTATCTGGAAACAAAAATTAAGGATGGAAAACAAAATTTAAATAATATAACAAAGAATTTTGGAAAGAGACAAAAAAAAAAAAAAAAAGCTAAGAGTTAACATAAGGGCAGATATAAGATAAGAATATACGCTAAAATCGACATAAAATACCTTTAGACCCGAAATCTCATTAATGTCACCGACGTGTGTACCACCACAGGGGCACCCTGAACTTTCGCCTAATTTCACGATACGAGGTGTGCTGTCCTAAAATGTCATAGAGCAGGAAAATTAGTACAAGGAAAAAAAAAACATCTAAGAAAAAATATGGTTGAGCTATTGCAGGTTTGCAACAGAAGTGAAAAGTAACTGAGAATCAGGGTTTCGAATTTCCTGAAAAGTAGTAAAAAGGCTGTAAAATCAAAGTTGAAGTGTTTGGCTGTAAAAATAAAAATTAAATAATTCGTTTTTTTAGATGGATCTTCCATCCTCCAAAGAAGTTGTGGATATGTCGAAATACACTTCTCTTATTTACAAAAGAACCAAAAGCACTTTTTTTTACAAAATCAGAAACACTTCACCCCGTGCCTTGTTTAAAATTTCATAAAATGAAGCAGAAATATTGTGACATTTTCAAATACTTAAAAAGTATTTTAATTTTTGTTTCAGCCAAAAACTGACGATCAATTTTTTGTAAGTGTTTTGCATACAGTCTTCCAATGAACTTCGCAAGATCTTTTTTCCTTTGGCACAAATATTCACATCACCAGCTTAAACAATACCAAATCCTGACCTTAGGTATATAGTCCGGAAGTGATCCACCACACATTTCAGAAGCTTTATCGTATGGTAAAACGGACACAGAAACCTGGATTTAAATATTATATTATTTATTAGGACATGGATAGATATTAATTAATCAGTGTGTTTGATTCCACTACAAATTTTCAAAGGAAAATAAAAATATCAAGTGAGGTTGAACGGTATGCATACTTTCCCTCCTTTCGAGATCAAATCGCTAGCTTCTAATTCTATCTCTTTTTGCTTGCTTTGCAATTCGTTCTGTGGGACCGCACCTTTGTATTCTACAAATGGCCTGAAAAAAATATTGAACATAAGAGAATATGCAATTTTATAGCACACTCTAAATGTCAATTGAGGGGTCTACTTGTACAGAATAAGTGCACATTCTAAATGTCAATTTAGCAGAGCTTGTATAAGGGCTACCATGGGTAAATGCTTATTTTAATTTAAGGATAATTACAAAAACTAGCTCCGAGGCTTAGCCTATTTACAAAAGGGAAAAAAAATCCAATTTTCTTTCAAAATTACAAATACCACTCTCTTGAGGGTGCAATTGGTAATAAAGGGGGGTGGGGGTGGGGGGTAATTAGGCTAAACCCCAGGGGTAGTTTTGTAATTTTCCATTCAATTTAATAGAGACCGTATCCCTGATCCTCTCAATCATGCATATGATAATTTCCGAAAGATATTATGCGTAGTAATACGATTACTTGATTTAAAGATGCCGATATAAACAGTTCTGAAGTAATGAAGTTGATGAAGGTGGGGACCGGCAATCACATTACATCGTCTAACAAATTGTTCTAATAATGGTTATTGTAACCATTATAAACGCGTACCCATCTGGGAAATGGTGGCCTTTAGTAGGCTCCAAATGTTCCCAACCCACATTCCTCACACAGATATCCAGCAAATGACCGGCTGAGTGTAGCCTGCAAACGAGGCAATACTAACAAGTTACGAGCATAAACAAACAAAATAGTTCATTGTATAGGTATGATTGTATTGATACGTGGCTAATGAAATTTAAAAAAAAAAAAATGGCTACACAAGACAAAGCTAAAAACTCAAAACTTCAAAAATCCCCTTTTGGAGATAAGTAGCAAAAACAAGAGTTTGCAAAATGTGTACTTCTATATTTGGACTTTCTTTGTTTATTCATATCAAATCTATTCTCATTTAAGAACAACTTTGTTTCCTTATAATTGCATTATCTTGTTGGACCATGAACGTATATAACGACAAAATTGCAATTTTAAACTTTTGTAAAAAAACACAATTTCAAAAAGAAAATAAGTGCAACTAAAATCAACTCACAGCTTAAGTCAAATTTTTTTCTAAAATGTCACGCAACTAACTAATGCGCAAACCCCCAATTTCTCGCTTGGTTTTGCAATTTGCAATGGAAAAAAGGGCTCAATGCACAAGCTATTTCCAATTATGATGTTTCTTCAGCAAAATGTGATTTTACGGAATCGATGTTACCATCTTTATAGTTACAGGATCAAAACTACAATTTTGCAACCTACAACACATAACATACTATGCTTGTCCTAAAATATTGTAGACAATTAATTACAAAGTGGAGAAATTCATACCTAGAACTAAGCCTCCTTCTATCTTCATCCACATTTAATAAAACTTGAGCACCTTTCTGAATATTATTATCATCAAAAGGTGTTTCAAAATATCCATAGTGGTACACCTATCACAAATTAAGCCCAAAACATCACACACACAACACAAAAAAAAAAAAAAAAAAAAGGCCCCAGAAAAGAAAAGAAAAACATAAAACATTACAAGGGTAGTTCAAAAAAAATAAATAATAAAAATGGAAGCAAGAAACATACAATCTTGTCCTTGGACCGAACATCCTCAACAATGAACTTGAACTGTGGACTGGAGATGAAACCCTTGTCTGAGGGTTGACCACCTCCTTGTGGGTGAAATATAGTGGAATCCAGTACCAGAGTTTGCCTGCCATCCTCATTCTTTTTCAAGAACCCATCAAGAAAATCATTAAAATTATGATAAATAAGTAAAAATTAAAATTAGAAATTCTTAAATATGTAACAGAGCTTGTGCAGTATGAAAAAATGATTACATACCAGGAAGGAAGAGAGGAGGGTGGCAGTGGATTGGAGTTTGAACATTTCGTCATAGTATTCCAGCTTTGTTGGCCTTAGATTTTCATCCATTAGTGTGTGTGTGTGTGTGTCAGAATTTTTTGTTTCACACACAAGTGTGTGTGTGCGCGTGTTTCTCCCAAATTCATGACCGGAGACGGGCTTTTAAGAAAAATGACTGGTTTGGAAAATCTTTGAGCATTATTATTTAAAATACGAGGCAAAAACTGGAAACGAGAAACAGACAAGTTTGTCCTTGGATCGAACATCCTCAACAATGAACTTGAACTGTAGATTGGAAACACTCGTCTCATCCTTTTTCAAGAACTCAACAAAAAAATCATTAAAAAGAGAAGAAAGAAATTATTGACTATGTAACATTTTTTGTGCAGTGTGATTGTGTAATATAGTGGGAAAATTTGATTACCAGAAATATTCAGGAATGGATAGGAGGACTTGGCTCCCGATTTTCATCCATGAGTTGTTTTAAATGCGAGTAAATAAATATTTAAAGTTGCTAATATATTTACTACTTTGAATAAATTTTTTTTAAACTCTATAAATACAATAAATAAATAGATATATTCACTCTAATTGTTTAAAGTGTTAACTATTAAATAAGGAGTAAGTCTCTTGTTTGACGCTCACACGAATCCTTTTCCATGTGACGGAATTTAAATCCAACTCAATTTCACACACACACACATAAACACACAATTGTTTATTATTTTTGTTCTTCGCGCTCTCTCTCTCTCTACCCGGCTCATACCTCCATCCACAACCTTAATCAATTAATCTTAGCAAAATATCATCACTGCCGTTGCCCCTCCACCCCTCAACTCTTCTATCCACGACAAAAATCGCAGCGAATTTAACAATCTCCATCGTGTCTTCGCCACTAATTTGGTGTTGCGCCTTTGTCGGGGATTTAATGTCACGCCTCCGCCGTTAATTTAACTTCATGCCTCTATCGGGATGCTGCCATCATGATGTTGCGGCAATCGTCAACATAGCTTTACAATCTTGATCAGAGATTTTCGAAAGTGATTATAGCTTGATTAACTAATATTTCTCGTATAATTATATTTTTTTTGTGTGTTCCAATATCAAGTGGAATAGGTTAAATATCAATACAATATTGTGAAACTGGATGACTTTATAGTTATTGATTTGGTTTTTCGTGGATTGACTGCATCTTAAGCATTTGTTGAGATGCTTGAATGACCTTCTTATTTTCGTGTTGTAAATTCTAAGTGTTTTATTTTACTGAATTTATGCTCGAAAGTGTCAATTTCTTTATAAAACACGTCACTTTTCTTTACATAACTGACAATTATTATGAAACTTTTCATATATGTTATTTTATCTGCGATGTACTGTAATTTGTTGGTAGAACAGTGTCACTGTCTCTACAAACACTGTCACTTATCTTCACAAAAAAAGTCACTTATTATAGATAAATTGTATTGCAGTAGATAATCTGTTAGAAGTTGTCACTATTGAATATTAAAATTTATTGGTAAAGTGTCACTTTCTATGCAAAAAACTGTCACTTTTAAATAGTCTTTAAAATTCTAATACATGTGTGCTCTTCTGAAGAATTTAGGAAAACAGGTACGTCAAAGAAGATATGTCATGTCATGCGTACAGAGTGTAGTGCTTCAATGAGGTGAAGTTATGCATTTAAGTGAAATGATTGTGAAGAAAACTTATCGTCGCACCTAGGGCTGCAAACGAACCGAGTCGAGTCGAGCATTCACGATTTCGAGCCGGATTGACTATTTTTTTATCTATGCTCGAGCTCGACAAGCTCGAAAGATTGCTGCTCGAGCTTGACTCGACAAATAAATGAGTATGCTCGAGCTCAGCTCGAGTTTTTTGGTTTTAAATCTAATAAAATTACAGTATTTTTGTAATTAATACTATTAAATAGGGGTATTTTAGTAAATTCACACATAATCGAGCAGCTCGTCAAGCTCACGAGCTTATTAGTGACTAGCTCGAGCTCGACTCGAGCTTTGACACGAGCTGCTCGCGAGCCGCTCGACTCGTTTGCAGCCCTAGCCGCACCTCTGCTTTTACGCTGTGCTCACAGTCTACTCTTCATCAATATGGAGCAGCATGTCGTTCTCTCCAAATTGGCCGACGTGAAATCCAGCTCAATCCCGGGCTCCTCCACGATCTTCTCTAACGATAGGTGAAATCATATTCTTAATTTTGATTTGGACTGTACGTCATTGTCATAGCCTCAACTATAACATTTGGTGGTGTTGGATTTGATCATTCATTGAATTTCTCGAAGTATGTTGTAGGTTCAATTTAGGTGCTAGTTGTGTAAATTGATTTGGATCTGGTAACTTATTCGTAGTTATGGGTTGTGCTTTTGGTGGTGGTAGAAAAATGAAAAATGTTTTGGCAAGAGCCATCGGATGCAGTGGTGTTGAAGGCAGAGATGTGACTGTGACTGAACAATCTAATTGCCAATTTTGTGGGTTTATAGACATATACACTACTACAGAAAACCCCCAAACATCGGTTTTTTTTGCTAATATGGCATCGATTTTACAACCGATACCTATTAGACCGACGCCTATAACCTGGACTTTAGGCATCGGTTTTACAACCAATGCCTATAATAGACATATGCATCTATTGTTTGACCATAACCGATGCAGATAGTCATCACAAGCCGATGCCTAATGTCCATATACAGTAACCAAAGGTATCGGTTACTGCGAAATAACCGATGCCTATAGTTGCACTATAGGCATCAGTTTCACTGTAAATCGATGCCTAATTTTCACTACACGCATCGGGTTTTTTTAAAACGACCGATGCCTATAGTGTAACTATAGACATCAGTTTTATTCTACAACTGATACCTAATGACCTCTAAGGCATCGGTTATTGAAAAACAACCGATGTCTGTAGGTGAACTATAGGCATCGGTTTTTAAATACAAACCGATGCCTATAGGTATACTATAGGCATCAGTTTGTATTTCTACAAAAACCGATGCCTAATGTGCTCTGAAGGCATCGGTTGTTCTCAACACGACCGATGCTTATAGTTTACCTATAGCCATCGGCTTTGTCATGTAACCGATGCTTAATGTCTACGTATACGCATCGGTTTTTTTGAAAGCACCGATGCCTCGTGGCGAGATTTAGGCATCGATTTGTATCTCACAAGCGATGCGTATAGGTTAACTATAGGCATCGGTTTGTTTTTTACATAACCGATGCCTATAGTGGCCTATAGGCATTGGTCGTTGTTGAGTAACCGATATCGATTTTTTAAGTATATGCATCGGTTTGTTGTCAAGAACCGATGTATATAACAATGTTAAAAACCGATGCCTAAATCTGATTATATGCATCGGTTTGCACAAACCGATGCACAAATTTTTTGATAAAAGATTTCCAAAATTTCCAAAATTTTATTTTAAAACCTGTCCAGAAAATTAATAATTACTATTTGCAAAAAATTAATTTAATAAAAAAAAGTATTCTATTTAATAATAAATAATTCAAATGCAGAAATTCTCATCCTATCTAATAAAACTCAAGTTGAACTAATTATTTTCATCGCACAAGTATAGCAAACAAACCCCAACCTCATAGAATCTATCATGTTCAATAGCACAAAGCTCGTAAATAAAAAGCATCTCGTTTCCTTCCAAAGGAGAATCCTCAGAGCCTTTCCTCCATTCTTGTGTTGAAGTTTGGCTCCGAACAACATCTCGTTCTTGAATTCCAACTCCGAATCCTTAGACAACCTCTTTACTGCTATTTGTCTGTCATTCCATGCTTTTCCCCGTGAATGAATAAAAGTCACATTATTAACTAAGAAAATCCAGAGGAAATCCACCGACGTCTTCATAATGTTCTGCACCAAGTTACAAAATAAATTACTTAAGAACTAAGAAAAAGTAATTACAACTAAGAAAAAAAATACATATATACTAGTAATTTACCGAGTAATGTATTTTGCCCATATCTCACGAATTTTGTCGATTGTTTCTTGCTCGTATGGTTCAAATCCAAATGAGTCCTACACATTCCGATTCAAAATTTCAACTCGTCATTTAAAAATGAAGTTTAGGTTTGGAGTTTAAAAAATATTCAGTAATTTTTACTACTAAAAAATGAGTTTACACATACCTTGTCTAATGAAGAATTCATACTGACTTGGGAGAAAATGTCATACATATACCTCATGACATAATAACCACACTCATTGCCTCCTCGTTGTTATTACACTATAAAAATCATATGAAAGCAGATCAATATCCCCCTATTAATAGATCTATCGGTGAGTCAAAATGAAATGGGTCGAAGACCTTTACTAACTTGCGTACAAGGGTAACCGATAAATTTTAGTTAATACCATAAAAAATAACTTACCGGCAGATGATTCCACACCATGTTTCTTCCTCTTTTTCTTTTTTTGACCAGTAGGTCCGAAATGCCCTGCAAATAGTAATCATTGCACTCAAGCAGTTAATAACACGCAAAGTATTATTTCATAAACAATAAGAAATTGCTACCTATATATTAAACATTTACAGTTTTAAAACCAAAATGAGAGGATGAACCACCCAATCTTATATTACATCCAAGAAAAACTTCAAGCGGTTTTATGAATGGAAACACACAGAGTAGGCTCTAGAAAGAATCAGGTTGTGGAAAATAGCAAAATTGCATTAATGCTATGAAACAAGTTGCCCACAAAAAAGAATCAGTACATTACTACATTGACAATAAAGGCCTGAAAGTGAATTATTTTTTATGATGTTATATTAAAAAAGGACAGCAAGTTACCTTTTCAAAAAATAAGAAACACAAATATAGGGGGAAAATTGTTACTTACGTATTAACATGTGTCTTGATATCCAAGTCCCTCTTGTATCCCTTTGGATCTAAAATAAAAACCTGATTCTTGAGAGGACATATCACTAGCAGCACCCAGTCGTCACTACACATTTTCATAAGCACAAAGATTAATTATCTTTATAAATTATAATAATTGTAAAGGAGTAAAGGAAAAAATAACAAGAAATCTCTATATACTCGTCTAGTTATGGTGCTAGAATGAATGTCCTGCTAAACATTTCACCAAAGGCATGACTTATGTACGTCGTCACAGTAGTCGGGTCATTTAATATACTTTTCTTGCAGATCTTCACTGGACAAAGAAATCCGAAGGCACCGGCACAAAGACTCTCAGCCAACCCACGAAAACACCTGTAAATCATTAGTAGATTCATAGCTAAATATTGAACTAATTGATAAGGAAAAAGAAAGCTGGTACTGCGCAAAGACTTGCACAACAGCAACACTGATCAACCCCCTTCTGAACAGGCTCCGAATATCATCAATTGGCACGTGAATTTTTGTCTCTTTTTTGTCATGGAAGACGGTTTTCTCTAGGTCCATAGAGACGTGGTCCACATGCACGGGCATCGATAGAATCAGGTTGTGTAGCTCTATGAAATTAGGTCCCAAAGTCTCCAAGACTACGTCATCAACAAGAGGTGGCCTTGGTTTTGTTGCAGATTGCTCACCACTTGTCTCCTTGAGACTTGTTCTCTGTTTCTTTGAATATGGCCTTGTAAGCTCTTGTACATATGGCCATGATTGAGCATACTAAAACTAAATAAATAATTGGTGAAATTAAAACATATATTATTACCTCTCTTGTCTGAACCAATCTGACCGACCACTGCAAAAAGCTACCTAACGTTTCACCCACGTGTCTCATTTCTGGATGAGCTGTCACCGGTAGAGGAAGTTCTGCTGCACCCTCGACAATTTCATTTGCTGAGACCTTGACATGACCGGGTGTCACCTTCTGATGATGCACTATCGTGTCCTCGCCTGTTGGGTAAACCATCCCCTTCGCAATAATTTTTTTATGTCCCCCAAAATGGACAGGGCGAGGCGGCACTCGGTCGGACTCTATTACTCAAAGTAGCCTAAAGTTAATGGTCTGAATAAAAATGATTATATTCTGATGATGAATACAAATTAACACTTGATGACAACGAGTTCGAGTTTGATAGGTTATACCGTAATGGCCTAAGTATATGCAGTTATTGACAATGCAAAAATGCAAAAATCCCCTGACCGTAACGACCTGAGTATATTATATAACAAACCTAATTACTTTCAGCCCCTTTAGTCTTGTATTCACATTCTGGATACATGTAAAAATATGTTTTAATTATGAAAGTTTATTTCTGGAAATAATACGATGCAATGCCATTAAGAGGCAATAATTAGAACTAACTACTCTATAATGAAAGGACGAGCAAAAAATGAGACTTTATATTTTCTAATACATGAATAATGAAAAGACGACTCTGAAAAGGATAATTCATAATGAATCTTGACTAAGAATTACTTATTTATCAACTACCAGGGTGCTTGAATGAGTAGGTTTGTGAAAATACACTACATATTATCTAATTTATACCTCAACCATAGGAAATGGAGTCCCACCAACCGATTAGCAACTACTATATGGATCACCTTGTGTCGGCGTGTGGAAATCAGCCCCCTCGTCAACTCTTGATGGCATGTTTTGGTGAATAACTGGAGTCTGCGGACCTTGGTTATTCACTTTCTTATACAACCGGTTGAATTGAGCTTGTAGAGCATCAAACTTGCCCTGCATCTGCTGTGTGATTTCTTGTGTCAGAGCCGCCCTCACCTCGTCCACTGACACCACTCCACTCTGTCTCCTGCTTGTCTGACTCGGTCGACCAAAAACAGACCTCACGTTCGCGTGGCTACCAACACCTCGCACCCGACCTGGGTGCTCCTTCTTCCCTAGAGACGCATTCAATATGTCATCGTGCCTCTGCGGTAGAAACGTCCCTTTGCTGACTTCTCGAGCCTTCTCAACCTGTTTCAAGAAATGATAAACATCTATTACACTCTCCCCATGTCATTAAGTAAGTACTTCCAAAAATATATATTCTTACAAAAAATATAATTACCATTTTATCAACCAACCTCTTCGTTTGATCATTCGGGATATCATAATTTCCCTTTTCGTCCTTCTTAATTCTTGCTCGAACCCAATCCAAGCTGCGGTCATCCGGAGCTATACTTGAGCTGAGCGAAGCACATGAATACGATGACGAGAGACGGTCTGATACAACCCACTTAGCTTTCGCACTAGCATATCCACCGGGTCCTAAAAAGTGCGGATGCTGGTTGTGAGACTGGCTCTCCCGAGCTTTCCTACTCTTTTCCTGGTAAAAAGTTTTTAGGAAAATATTAGATATATATTTCTGGTGATTTTTTTTAAAAAAAAAGGTAATACACTGTACATGCCTCGAATGCTTCAGATTGATGATCACTAACAAATTTCTCCCATTGATCAGCTGTGATGGAATGATATAACTGTGATGGATGATCATATTTTGGGTGTTTCCTCTTTATGAAGTCACGCACTAACCGCGACTTGAAAGCGGTCCACCTCACTCCCGTAACCTTCAGGAAGTGCTTCTTCTTCTCATCCCCTTCGATATTAAACTCTCTCTGAATAAACAAGAAACAGACATATATTAGCACATGTGTTCATCAACAGATGATTTAATATAAAAAGTTGTTTATTATATACCTGCAAATCCTCCCAAATCACATCCTTCAGATCACTCTCGGCGTGTTTCCACTCGTCGATGTTAATATCTACATGCGACCAAACTAGAGAACCCAAGTAATTCTTGAAATTGGCAGCATATTTCCCGATGGGTTTATTGTTATCGTCGAAATCGACATGCTTTTGCTCTGAAGGCCTGGATTTCATTTTAATGCATGTCGCTGAGCCTCTAGATCTTCTTCTAACAGACACAGACTCGTGTTCACAGTGGGTGTTCGATGAATCAGTCATAACTTTGTGCCGTTATGTGAAAACATGTTTGATTTACATGTTTTCATACACCCTTGGATATGTTTGACTTACATATTCTGGAATGTTAGGAGGGAGGCATGTTTGACTTGCATGTTTTCTTTTAGTATGTGAGCATGTTTGATTTACTGGCTCTTTATGAGCTCTATGCGTTCAATTTTAGCTAATTGATTTTTATAACTTAGGTGGAATGCAGAAAGGCTATGAATATATGTTGTTGTCAGTTTTTGCTCACATTGCAGGTATTTGGGGGGACTTAAATTTTTGAGGACAACCTGGTTGAACTACTTGGTTGCATTAACTTGGGGGACTAAGTAGTTTCTTAGTCACCTCTGGTTTACTTTCATTATGTTAATGTGACCTGGTTGAAATTATTCTGCTCTCATTATTTAAACTAGGGGGACTGAATGGTTTTCTTGGTCATATGTGGTTCTGGTTTACTATGGTTACTGACCTATTTCTCCCTCGCCAACCCCTCGATTTTCCCTGCTGATGAGCTTTGCAACCTACTTCATTCAGTTGGCTCTCCTTCTCCTGCACCATGTCTTCCAATTTCATCAAGCGACCCCCCAGTATAATGTTTTCACCCCTCAGGGTTTATAGCTAACTGTTTGCAACATTCAGCTCTTCTTCAAGAGTCATCAGTTGGCGATGAGCTTCATCCATCTCTCCTTATGTCAAGGAACGCTGTTGAGTTTACTTTTTTGCCTGAGTCGTCAGCTCGTCATATGCACAATTACGCAAGTGGAAGACTTAACACACGCACACACAATATTGTGAGGACGCATTCTCAAACTCATATACTATGCATTTGAGTCTCGAACTCTCATTATTTCTCTTGTGAAGGCTACTCTCCTATTTATACAAGCAGGTACGTAACTGATCTCAAACCACATACTGGAGAAGACTGCCCCATTCCGCTGTTACCCATAATTACTCGGAACCTGCATGCTCTCCGTGTAGAATGGCACCAAATAACTCAAGTCAACTCGCTCGTCATGAGTCTCACGCATCTTAAACTTTATAATTACCTTCCTTTGTAAACCTACCTTTCCAACCAACATATGCCGAAAGGACTCGCATAACCGCCCATCACTAATTAGCCAAACAACCGGAATGTGCACAAGTGCCTGGCTCCTTGCGAACCTCATCAAGTCTAGATCATAATCGTCCGCCCAAGCCCTCAACTATCTCCAACATAGCTCTTTATTACCCGCCTTCGATCCGCATGCAATACTATGCTTACTTATGAACTGGGTCGGGTTAGACACCTGGATCGACCCGTGATCCATTCTCATGACTAGTGCCTCCTCAGTCTTTCAATATCTAGCTTCCTGTAAAACAAAACAAAGGCACATACAAGGCAATCTCTCAGCACAAATGCCTAGAAACCCCTAAATGCGTGTTTCTCTCCCTTGGCCCGTATAATATCGCACCATGCCGACATCATTTACTCCACAGACTTGCCGCCATACTGAGTTGTCGTGCAAAGGGTGTATCACTAGGCAATGTGTGAGTAAATATTTTTATGTTTAAGGTTTTGACCGACCTACTTTAGGTCGATGATTACAACATGATTCAGATATATGCGCATTCTTATAGTTTTTTATGGGCCGAAGCCTATTCAAATCGGTAATAGCTTTTTAATTCTTATGGCTATGAGCTGAAAAATATTCATATCGGCAACATGCAGGTAATTATGTGTATTTGGTAAGCGACCTCTTCTTCTAGAAGGTGCAATCCTTCTGAGAGCGAGCTATTTTTGGGGACAGTGACCTCTCGTACAAGAGTGGCGAGCTCTTATGTGAGGTAGCAAGCTCTTGAATGAAATAGTATTGAGTGGTAGCTCGGTATTGAAAGCTGAGCTTATTGGTTAACACTATCTTGGGCCCTATTGGCTTTACATGGCTTATGGTATGGTATGACTTTTTGGCCAACCTATTTTGGTTGGATAATTGAAATCTTTCTTTTTTATATTCTACCTGATTTCGTAACTCAATCAACTAGAATATGGGGGACTAGCTGATATGACATCAAAAATTGCCTCGATTATATATGGTAAGAAAGTAACGAAAGTGGTAGAAGATTCTAGGTCCCGGAAGGACGCCAACATGGTAATAAGGTTTTATGGTTATTATGAAATTATGGAAACTAAGAATCTTAATATGGGAGTATTTCCTTATTATGGATATTGAGTATAATTAAGAGATTTAATCCCACCTTATGAAGGAATCCTATTGATTGGTGGACAATTCTCAATAATCTTATAAATAGGGGGTTCAGTCCCTTATTTTACAAGTTTGATAACTTCTAAAACCTCTCATTCTCTCAAATCTCAATCATATGCTCTGATGATCATCTCTAAGGCCCTAAAGCTTATGATCTCTCATGATCACACCTCTCATCTCATGCTCTCGCATCTCATGATCTCTCAGGCCCCTATGCTTTTATTTTATAACTCTACTCCTCTCTCTATCATGGAGCTCATGGATTATGGGTTTATAGATTTATGGCGAGCTCTTCTCTAGGAGATCTCCTTTAGGAGAAGCGAGCTCTTATACAGGTGACGAGGACCTTAGATTGGGAACACGTCTCTTATCTCTTGCCTATACAAAGAGGATACATGCCTCACTTTTTACTCTATATTGATATTTTAAGCTCTTGCGCACAACTGAGCTCTCGCACATCTCTCTCGAATACTACCTGACTTGAGCATCAGAGGGCCTACGCTGAGGCCGCCCAACATGGGTTCTGTTTTGCAGGTTATACAGGTCGCCAGGAGCCTTTTAGAGTTCAATCTAGGAGATTTCTGGAGGTCTGTCAGATCGCTAATTTCATATTTGAGGTCAGTACCCCCTATTCTTGAATCACCAATCTTTTTGGTCGCATCAATTTTTATTATTTTAGTATCTTTGTCCCACCTACATAAAAAATATAAAGTATAAACAGAGATATGAACAAAAAACTAATTCAAGAATCAAGCATTTGGCCAAAACCCGATTATAAATGTTTCGTGTATATATATATATATATATATATATATATATATATATCATTCATGATATTTTATAAACAAAGAAATAATATAATAAATTAACTCAAATACTGAATTATCAATATCATAAAAATAAGAGTTTGGAAAAATATATTGTTATTACCTTTTTTTTTGTCTACGTATCATACATAATTATTAACCGAAAGAAGTTTGAATCTTCAGATACCGATTGTATCTTCCATACAATTCATACCATAAAAAATATCAATATTATATAAATAATAATTGTTAAATACTTGTGTGAGACCTTTTTTATAGCATGAGACAAGTTTTTACCATGCCCATCTATCTAACCCATCTGCTGCCCGACCCACTCATGTGAATCACCCAACCAATTAACCCGCCCCGGTCCTTTCAATATTAACACAAACAAAAAAAGCAACATACGTGATCTTCCTCCCCCAACCTCTCTCTCTCTCTCTCTCTCTCTCTCTTAGATAAAACAACCCGCTACTCGTTGGTCATTGTTCCTCCCACCCCCATCATCGGTCACCAATTTAGTTCATCTACTCGTTGCGCTTGGGGATCGAGTTCTCGGCGTTGATCCGAGTGCCGTCCATGTTGCCTTTCTCGATCGCCTTTTTGACATTCAATTTCTCAGATTTCTCCTCCTTCTCACACTTTCGGGTCTGGCGCTAGAGGCTCTTGGAGGTGAATCTCAGATCCATGATCTGTTGTATCAACTTCTCGGTGTTACCCATGGCAGATATATAATTTGAGAGAATTTTCAAAGTTTGATTTTTTATTTTGGTGAAGGTATGACTTTTATTTTTGGGGAAAATGGAGATTAGGGTTCTTTTTCCTTGAAATTGCTTGCGCTTTATGGAGTTGGGATCTGGTGTGTGAGGTGTAGTGAAAGATTAACGGGCCCTCGTAGCTGGTGATCATCGATATGAATAACAACGAAGGTAAACGTAGTATATCTGGAAAAATAAATTAATTTCAAAATATGATGCTCTATCTATTTTATTCATTACAAATTGGTGGGATCGTCTAGGTGTTGGGCGGTGGTATCACAAATTATTATTTATTTATCACAAATGATTGTTGGAATTTTTTTGAAGAAAGAATGTCAAGCAATTTTGTATTCATTTTAGCTTGTTTCTTTAACTGTATGAAATGGTTTTGGTGTTTTTCTTTTTTGCCCTTTGTAATTGTTCCAAAACATTATTCATATGTAATCCTATTTCTAGTGGGTTCAGCTCCTACAGGTCATGGATCCGCTCTGTGTGGGTTTGCGGTTGGTACGAAAGCTCAATCATTACAAGGTAAGGTGATGAACCCATCTGGCGAGGCAAGGTCGGGGAAGAGTATACACCCTCAATCTTGAGTTCATTCATGATTCTTGGATTATACTGTGTTAGCTTCATTTTTTTTCTCTGTTTATATTCTTACTTATGGTTCTTTCAGGTTATTTTGTTCTTATTTCACCCCACTTGTTGCAGCGAAATCTTTTATTTTCATTCTTCATTATATATCTAATATTTTCTCCAATTTATAAATTTCTACTCTTTTTTGTTTTGGGCGGGTGATGTTCGTAGAAGAGAATCTTATTCTGTATTTTATATTCAGGTACCAGCCAAACCAAACTACAGTCTTGTTCTCTATTATGCTGCCAACAGGCCAATAAACAAGAGCTCAATGTTGGGGAAATTCAATTATGGCATGAATTCCAAGCATTGTTGAGGTTGTACTATTTCCTGATGTAAAAGATATGTGATAATTCGAGTGCCTTGGCGCGTTGTACTCTGGCTTTGTTTCTTTTACCAATTTCAGCATTTCTTTCTTGAATCCAATATTGAAGATAAACTTAGTTTATTCTCTTGTTTTAGATTTACAATTCAAATTGATCAGGCCTGATCTGCCCTCCCCCTTCCGACTATTAATCGAACTGAAATTTGGCAATTTCTCATATTTAGTCGATTTTTTTTAATGTCCTGATCGAAGTATTACAAAGTGTTGTTAAAGTATCACAAAATATAACTATAGTATTACAAAATATAGTTCTTTACTTTTTTTTTTTTTGAAAATATTTTTTCCTTTGTTCAGGTATCACAAATTCGGACAAAGAAAAGACTGACAAAAATTTTCTACAATGTTGGATAACTGATACCTCGGATCATGTTCATTGTTCAAGTATACAAATTGTTTACAAAATCTAGAGAAAGTGCTTCTCAGCTTCTAGTCGGGAAAAGGCTCAACTGAGAAGCACTTATTTCTCTTTCCCAGATTTTGCAAACTCCAATAGTTCAAATTGTTGAACTAACTCTTGAATTAATAGTGAGCTGGTTTGTTGTTCAGCCGACTCTTGAATTAAGAGAAATATTATCTTATTTATATTTACAATCTTATG
>BMAC01000912.1:43915-62166 GCA_014905375.1 Phtheirospermum japonicum | reverse complement strand
TAATACTTACTATAAAATATATATAGACGTAAAAAATTAAATATAAATATAGACGAACTATATTTTGTAATACTATAGTTATATTTTGTGATACTTTAACAACACTTTGTAATACTTACTATAAAATATATATAGACGTAAAAAAATTAAATATAAATATAGACGAACTATGTTTTGTAATACTATAGTTATATTTTGTGATACTTTAACAACACTTTGTAATACTTACTATAAAATATATATAGACGTAAAAAATTAATATAAATATAGACGAACTATGTTTTGTAATACTATAGTTATATTTTGTGATACTTTAACAACACTTTGTAATACTTACTATAAAATATATATAGACGTAAAAAATTAAATATAAATATAGATAAAATGTCAGAAAAACAACAGATATTATAGCAGCAGCTCGAAGAAATTTAAGCAAAAAAATGACGGGATCCGTACATTCTCTAGAAACATAAATTTTGAGCACATCTAAGGTAACTACATACACAATCAAAAATTAAGTACCTTTAGGCTCGAAATCTCATTAATGTCACCGACGTGTGTACCGCCACAGGGGCACCCTGGACATTCGCCTAATTTCACGATCCGAGGTGTGCTGTCCTGAAACGTCATAGAGCAGTAACATTAGTACAAGGAACAACAACAAAAAAAAAAGTTGAGCTATCGCAGGTTTGCAGCAGGAGAGAATCAGGATTTCATATTTGCTTGAAAGAAGTAAAAAAGTTAAAAACTCAGAATAATAAAATAAAATCAAATAGTCATTATATAAAATGGATCTTCCATCCTCCAAAAAGATGTGTCAAAATACACTTCTCGTATTTAAAAAAAAAAAAATCAAAAGCACTTTTCTTACAAAATCAGAAGCATAAAATTGTGCATTTTCAAATACTTAAAAAGTTTTTATTTCTCTTTTTTAGTTCCAGCCAAAAACTGGCAATCAATTTTTTTTAAGGCCATCAAAAGACAGCGTAAGCAATACTAACAATAACCCTCTGACCTTAGGTATATAGTCCGGAAGTGATCCACCACACATTTCAGAAGCTTTATCGTATGGCAAAACAGACACAGAAACCTGAATGAAAAAAAATATATTAATAATTAGGACATGGATATTAATTCATCGGATGTGTTCGATTCCACTAAAAAACTCAAAGAAAAAAAAATCGAGTGAGGTTGAATGAAATGCATACTTTCCCTCCTTTCGAGATCAAATTGCTAGCTTCTAATTCTACCTCCTTTTGCTTGCTTTGCAATTCATTTTGTGGGACTGCTCCTTTGTATTCTACAAACGGCCTTAAAAAACATTGAACACAAGAGACCATGCAATCTTAGAGCTAACATCTCCAAGCAAATGAATAAGGCCACATTGTAAAAGTCAATTTAGCAGAGCTTGTATAAGGGCTACCATTGCAGATCGCATCGAGTGTAAATGCTTAATTAGCTCCGAGGTTTAGCTTAATTAAAAAAAAAAAAGCTTCAATTATTTTTCAAAATTACAATATCCTTGAGGTTTGTACTAACCCAACAAATGCCTCTCTTGAGGGTGCAATTGGTAATAAATATTTTTTATGGGTAATTAGGCTAAACGCCAGGGGTAATTTTTGTAATTTTTCCCTTCAATTTAATTCAGACCTTATCCCTGATCCTGTCAATCATACATATATCAATTTCTGGAAGATGTTGTCTGTAGTAATAGAATTACTTGATTTAAAGATGTCGATATACCCAGGAAATAAGATTTGTGACATCTAACCCATTGTTGTAACCCTGGTTATTGTCTATTTTAACAATCATAATGAGTACCCGTCTGGAAAATGGTGGCCTTTAGTAGGCTCCAAATGTTCCCAACCCACATTCTTCACGCAGATATCCAGCAAATGACCGGCTGAGTGTAGCCTGCAAACGGGGCGATACTAACAAGTTACGAGCATAAAGCAAATTGTTCTAAAATCACATTTTGCAGAAATTTGAAGAAAAAGTGAACTGAATCCAGTTTTCACCGAATAATGAATACCCCAAACTTCAGTCTGATTTTGCAAATTTTCGTGGATAAAAGGACTCGATTTGCGAGTTTTACATAATTGTAAATTGCAAAATTACAATTTCGACACTTTATTGTTACAGGATCAAAATTAAAATTTTGCACTATACAACATACAGTAAATCAATTCAAGAAACAGATATAAAGCCAGCTAAAATATTGTCAACAATTAATTACAAAGGGAAGAAATTCATACCTAGAACTGAGCCTTCTTCTATCTTCATCCACATTTAATAAAACTTGAGCACCTTTCAGAATATTATTATCATCTAAAGGTGTTTCAAAATATCCATAGTGGTACACCTATCACAAATGAAGCCAAAAACATCACACACACACACATGCAACAAAAAAAAAAAAAAGGCCCCAGAAAAGAAAAGAAAAACATAAAACATTACAAGGGTAGTTCAAAAAAAAAAATAAAAAAATGGAAGCAAGAAACATACAATCTTGTCCTTGGACCGAACATCCTCAACAATGAACTTGAACTGTGGACTGGAGATGAAACCCTTGTCTGAGGGTTTGACCACCTCCTTGTGGGTGAAATATAGTGGAATCCAGTACCAGAGTTTGCCTGCCATCCTCATTCTTTTTCAAGAACCCATCAAGAAAATCATTAAAATTATGATAAATAAGTAAAAATTAAAATTAGAAATTCTTAAATATGTAACAGAGCTTGTGCAGTATGAAAAAATGATTACATACCAGGAAGGAAGAGAGGAGGGTGGCAGTGGATTGGAGTTTTGAACATTTCGTCATAGTATTCCAGCTTTGTTGGCCTTAGATTTTCATCCATTAGTGTGTGTGTGTGTGTGTCAGAATTTTTGCAGAGCTTTGTTTCACGCAGTAGTGTGCGTGTTTCTCTCAATTCTTGACTGGAGAAGGCTTTTATGAAAAATGAGTGGTTTGGAAAATCTTTTGAGTATTATTTTTTAAATTGCGAGTCAAAAAAAGTGTTGTTACTTTTTTAATATTTATTTTCTTACTTTGAATTTTATTCAGATTATTTATAAATCAGATTGAATTTAAAATATAAATTCAAATTGGATAAGTAATTGGAAACACTTATTATATTGGACACTGTAAAAGGAAAAGCATAAATAAGAATATACAAAAGAGACGGGGGAAAACACACTAACTGTATTTTTCCTTCAATTCTCCCTCTTATGCCAAGTCAAAATGTGAAATTGTGTTTAATTGTTTCCTTGTTAAAACCTTGTCAAGTAACAAAATCCAATGGGAAAAATAAAATTTGGTCTACGGAGAAAGAGTACAACACACTTGTATCAAGAGAACTTTGAAAGTCTCAACTTTCCTCAATTTTACTTGATTTTTTGAGAAAGTGCATATTTGTTGGTTGTAGAAAAGTTGTCGTGATAATACTCGTATTATCACATTTTCTTCACTGATAGAGTTTAAGTCACTATTATCAGATATAAAAATGATCATAACATTTACCATTGATAATCACGAACTACTACATGTATGATAATGATCTCTTTACATGGATCGAATGAGTAACCAACATCAACGATACTATTTAGTGTTCACAGTAGGAAGTGAACTCAACATTTTCTTTAGGGGTTACAAGACCATCTGCAGTCCCAATTATATTTATGAATGGGAAAAATAAATTCACGTCAATGGTTTATTTAGTTATCAAAATATGTTTTGATTCCATTCTAGTGACCACTGCGCTTTCTTGAGTTAAATCAAGACAACAATTTTTAGAAAGTAATATTTGGTCAAGTGTATTTGTCATGGTACAATAATACGCATATTGTACATAGGAAAGAGAATTTCACCTCCCACCAGTTCTTCGTCATTCCGCTGACGAAATTGATCTTTCCTTATATCTTCACTTTGATCATAGGAGTGCCTAACATATTGCACTTATCCATACTTAATCGCCCGATCATCTTTTGAATATATGCAAACTGTAGAATTTAGTATTCCCACAAACTCGATTTTAGTTTAAAGCCTTAACATGACCGAGTTTTCCCATGATTCATTATCTCAAATTAAGAATCTCAAATAACTAGCGATATCTCTTATTTCATAAAGAGTGGATATTATAAAATTTGAAGGTCTATGGTTTTTAAAAATAAGTCTCAGTTTTATGATATTGTTATCAATGTTAACCAACACTGATTATCAACATCAACCAGAGTTAAAATAAAAATATGCAGCGGAAATAAAACTTAAGAACACAGCAAATTAAATTTAGTTCACAAGTAAAAGTACTTGTTAACTTGGGTGTACAAACCCGAAAACTATATTACTTTATTGTTCACGATCAATACAAAAATATGAAGTAATATATGAAAACTAAAATATCAAAAACTTGATACTAAATACTTGTCGTCGTGATGACAAGATCTTCTCCGTTGGTTACGCAACTTCAAAGAACTTGATAATCTCGAACAATGGCTCCAAGTAGTCTTCACGTCCTTTCTTTGCTTTGCGTCGTTGCGTCGTGTTCTGCTTCAAAAATCCGTGCGTCTCAAGTACCCTCAAGCTTTAGGATTCTCTTGTCTTAAATAGACAATCCTAGAATCCTAAACTTGGTAAACAAGTAAAATAAATCCTAAACATAATATAGGAAACTAAATAAAGTCTTAAATCTAGTTCCCTAACTTATTTTGTGCCCAAAAAAGAGAAATAACAAAATAGAAATTATTGCCAAGAATAAATTCCTCAACAATCTCCCCCTTTTGCCTTTTTGGACAAAATACTACGACGCAAGAACAAAAACTACTAACTCCCCCTAAATAAAATACCCAATATTATTAACACAGCCAACCAACATTGAAAAACAACATTGTTCATTTCAACTTATCAAAATAAAACACAAGGAACTTATTGACTTCGGGACCTCTTCGAACGACGAGGGGATGTCGAAGTTCCTTCACCCCGATCCTTTCGCTTCTGCAACTGCTTCCGTTTCATCTTCTTCAAGGCCTTCCTTCGTTTTTCGCGAGCAAGGCTTTCCAAGGCCTCGGCAGCAACAACATCCTCAGCATCATCATCATCATTAGCATTATCTTTATCCGCGTCATCCTTACATGCGTCGCCAACAACATCTCCCCCTTTTTAACCAGAAGGCAAAAGGGACTCCATAGGCGAACCACGAAGTGCCTTCAGTTGGGTCATTTGGGCATCAATCCAAGCCACATGCGCCCGAAAAACCTGCGCAGAAATGGGGACCATGTTGGGAACGCTAGACCCAACACCACTAGCAACACTGGCTTGGAAAGGCGCCTGCCAAGGTAGATCGATAACCCTTGCACCTGTAACATGTTGGCCCCTCAAAGCAAACTAGTCAGCTTCCCCAGTAAGCACATCATCAGGAAGAAGCGCCAAACCCTGATTCTCTAGCAGGCTGAAGATTAAAGAGGGAAAGCACAACGATGTGGCGGACCTGGTGGTGGCGAACTTCGTAACAATATCAAATACATGCTACCCGTAACACACGTAGTATTCTTAGAGGGAACCCAGTTGCAAATGGCCACCTTGTGCAAAATAGAGTAGAGAGAAGAAAGCCGAGTGCTTGGCAACTGTTCAAACCATGCATGCACCATACCGCCAGACAAGAACGAAATAACCTCATCCATATCACCCACAGTAGAATCACCCCAATACGGTTCAGTCCCAAATAACTCTCAAATCAGGGGTAAAACTAAACCCTTTGCCACGCACAAATACTTTGCCAAAGTTCACAGAATTTAGATCAACAATAGAGGGCAACAGATTGACATAAAACTCCACGACTATATCACGAACAAAAAGGCATGGAGTGGAGACTGTGGAATACATACCTTTACGCTGAAGGTAGGCAATCAAGTTTTGTCGCTCAACAGCTCAACTGGAACTCTACGCTCAGTGATCATGTGTCGGGTCTGGTATGTATCAAACAACTCTGCGACCTCAGCAGTCAGAAACTTCTCTGAAAATGGCACCATATCCTCAAGTTCAACGGCCCGAGAGGGAGAGCCACCAGAGGAGTCCGAGGAATCCGGCGTGGGAGCACGAGAAGAAATATCAGCAGAGGTAGAGCTGGAGGACGAAACAGATGGAGAATGACGTGATGTTGATAAGGGGGAAACAACATGAGGAGCAACATCGTCCTCCGGAGCAACCTTCTTTTTCTTCTTGTCCCTCTTGAAGGCAGTACGAATATCCCAAAGAGGTATATTAAAGAGGAGTCAGGGGAGTACTCAAAAAGATCAGGATTGAAATCGGGCTGTGTCTCATGGATAGGAGATGGAGGGGGATCATCGGCAATTGGTGGAGATGAACTCGTCACTTCACCGGAGAAAAATTCCAAAATAGTATAAGGAGGGGACGAGTATTCAGTTACAGTAGAACCTGGGGAAACCTTGACTGAAGCCGGGGTAATTTTCATGTCGGCCAATTTCACAGTCTGCTTCCGGCGAGGCGTCGTCTTCCTCGTTAGACTCAGAGCTGAAGCAAACTGCGGCATGGACCCCTCAACCGGAGCTGCAGGAACATAATCATCATCATCAGGGTCTGACATCATCGCGACATCCTCCGCGAGGTTCATGTGCTCAATGGGCACATTACGGCGTGGCCCTGCTTGGCTCTTCGGTACTGCAGGTGGCACGACACCGCGAGATATGTTGCGCAACCGCGGGGACCTTTTCAGGGTAGGGTTCCCCACTCGTCCAAATGTTTCTTCAACAAACACCAAATTTGGGGGATTGTCAACATCGATTTCTTTCTCGGGATGTCCTGGGAACACCTGCACTTCAGGTGCGGCGTCAATCGGCGGCAGAGCAGGGACAACATTGCGAGACACGAGCGGTGGCGAGGGAGACAGTGATGTTGTTACCGGTGGTGGGTTGGAAGAAGAACCACCACCGATTTCAGCGCGTATATCCAGGCCTCCAATTTTCACATAAGGTACAGGAACCTGTTCGTCGGAGCGAAGAACCTCTGCAGGTAACTCAGGAATAGATGAGGGCGAGTTCAACATCCTGCAATTTTCTCAAAAACACAAGAGCAACAAATCGAAATAGATGGAGAATTGTTGTGAGAACTCAAGAGGTGAATTGCAGGGGGTTAGTGATCAAACGATAAAAAGTATCAGGTATTTAAGCTTCCAAAAAAAATGACCGTTGCCAAGGAGAGAGAAAAATAGAAAATAAAAGGAAAAAAGCCCTAATTTTACCTTTCAGCGAATTTTGATCCTATAACCTGATTTTCTTCCCTTCTTAAAACAAAACCACTCCCCCTTAATGTAGGATACGTGATCAACACCCACTACAACCTTATCTCCTTTTTTTAAAAAAATAAATTGCATAATTCTTATTACAAAATCGGCCGAAGTAGAGAGCTAGATTAATGAACCATCAGCCCAGTAGTATCAATTTTGTGCAATATAAATTTCACTCTCCAAATTAAGCTCGTTATTACCTGTCTAGCCGTCCGAGTACAACTCCACTGAAACACTTAGTTAGCTAGATTCAAAACACAATTAAGAGAATTCAAGATAGACAAAAACACAAGTAACAGTTCACACAACAAGTAGACATATTCCCAAAGTATGAATGCCCTATTGGATGCCTAAAAAACATGACCTAAAAGGTTAAGATTATTCACATTATCAACACCCTATCAACATCATCTCTCGTCAGTTTTACAGTTTTCCCCAGTGGTGTTTTCTTATAAGTTTCACTTTCTAACCCAAACTTTTTGACTAAGTTCTTAGCATATTTAGTCTGGGAAAGGAAAATACCATCATCAAGCTGTTATATTTGAAGACCGAGAAAGTACGAGAGATTACCTTCCATGCTCATCTCAAATGTATCGGACATTCGAGTGATAAACTCCTTGACCATCTGCTCGTTAGTGGATCCAAAAATAATATCATCTACATAAATCTAGACGATTAAGATGTGCTTATTGGATTTAAGGAGAAACAAGGTTTTGTCAACTTCTCCTCGTCTAAAGTTCAAATAGAGCAAATGTTGAGTCAACCTTTCATACCAAGCTCGAGGAGCTTGTTTTAAACCATATAAGGCTTTCTTCAGTTTTAAAACAAATTTGGGTTTTTGGGATCTACAAATCCTTTAAGTTGCTCAACATAGACCTCTTCACTGAAGACTCCATTTAAAATTGCACTCTTTATGTCCATTTGATGCAATGATATCTTCATATAACAAGCAACAGCGAGTAAAAGCCTTACCGACTCAATGAGAGCAACAGGGGCAAGTGTTTCATCAAAGTCAATTCCTTCAACTTGTGTGTACCCTTGTGCAACCAGCCGAGCTTTGTTCCTCACAATGTTGCCTGCCTCATCAGTTTTGTTTTTAAAGATCCACTTTGTCCCAGTGACATGAGAATTCTCTGGACGAGGGACTAAATCCCAAACATCGTTTTTGGCAAATTAGTCCATCTCCTCTTGCATTGCCTTTATCCAGAATTCATCCTTGAGTGCATCCTCCACACGCTTGGGCTATGTTTTAGAGAGGTATAAAGATTCACGAATCTTAGAACAATTAGTAGACAGACAGACGTACCTGACCATTTCCTTGAAATTTATCTGTCGCCTTCTTGTACTTCTTTCATCTAAATCTCCGATCATTTGGCCCATGGGACGGTTTCTCTGAATTCTGGATGGGATGTCCCTTTGATGAAGGTCAATGGGGTCAGCTGGATCCTTATCCTCTGATTCAGAATCTGATTCTACGGCGTCTTGAGCTGATGTTGGTTCTGATGTTGAGTTCTCAGTATCAACATTGGTACCAACATCACTCAACTCTCTGGTTTCAGGTCCTGCATCTTTGTTTTCAGTACCTGCACTATCATCTACAGGAAGAGTGACATTATCTTGAGGATTTTGATCATAAATCAAATCATTATAGATCATCGAACTTGACATTAATAGACTCAAACATGCTTCGAGTTCTAAGGTTAAACAACCTATATGCATGACTATTTTGGGAATAGCCCATGAAGATGCACTTTTCACTTTTTGAGTCCAGTTTAGTTAGATGATTTCTATCGTTGAGCACATAGCAAATACATCAAAACACATGAAAATAGCTCAAGTTCGGTTTTTTTACCCAAAAACAACTCATAGGGAGTTGCACATGACCCTGGTCTGAAAAACGCCCTATTTATAATATGACATGCAGTATTCATAGCTTCAGCCCAAAATCTTTTTGCAATGCCATTGGAAATGAGCATAGTTCTAGTCATCTCAGCAAGAGATCTATTTTTATGTTCAGCTATGCTATTTTGTTAGGGGGTAATAGGTGAGGAAAACTCATGACTAATACCTTCCGAAGTGCAGTATTTAGAAAAAGATGCATTTTCAAATTCTTTTCCGTTATTAGTTCTAATCCTACCAATGTTCACATCAATCTTACACACAACCTCTTTGCAAGTTTTTTGAATGCTTCAAAAGTTTCAAATTTTTCTTTTAGAAATTCTACCCAAGTGAACCTAGAAAAATCATCTACAATAACTAAAACGTACCTCTTACCACCAAGGCTCTCGACTTCAAGTGGTCCCATAAGGTCCATATGAAGGAGTTCGAAGCAAGATGATGTAGTGAGACTTTATTGTACTGGATGTGGCACCGTGACCTTCTTTCCTTTCTGGCATGTCTCGCACACAGGAATGATCTTTGTGTTGAGCTTAGGTAGCCCATTCACAGCTTCTTCTTTGGCCAACCTGTCCATCATCTTGTAGTGACATGCCCAAGCTTTTGATGCCAAACCTCAGCATCAATTAATTGAGACAATCTGCAAAAAGCATCACTTTGGATTTGGTAGCAATTATCTGAAGACCTTTGCCCTGTAAGAATACACGGTCTATTCTCCTCATAGACTTCACACTTTTCACGGTTGAATTTGACACTGAAAAACTCCGTCGCACAGTTGACTTATGCTTATCAAAGTTGCAGTAAGTCCTTCTACCAGCAACACATTTTCCAGAGTTACAATTCCAGGAACATGGAGAGTTCCTTGACCAATGATTTGGCCATTTGCACCTCCAACATACTTTACCTTTCCACCTCGAAATCTGACAATGTTGGAAAGTAGTTCCTCTGACCCAGTCATATGCTTCGAGCATCTACTATCGAAATACCAGGCTCTAAGGACGTGGGATTTTAGGGAGGTATGGATCATATTGCACTTGATGTTATTTTTCTTGACCCACACTTGTTTGAACCTAGTGTTGGTATTGATTTTGGTAACATGGGAACCAACATGGGATTTTGCAGCCACCTTTGTTCTCTGAAAATGTCTTCTCTCGCCAATAACCTTCCAGCAAAAAGGCCGAATGTGACCTGGTTCACCACAGTGATGACACACGAACTGTCTCCTTCTCTTCTTGTGACGTTTGGGCGATTTTTGTTCTTAGCTGGATACTTGTGTTGGCTGATTCGATTTATAACCAATTCCATGCTTTGAGTTTTCTGGGAAGCTGATGTCCAAGATTTTATCAAGCTTTGCCTTCCCTTTGTTCAGATTTGTGATAGTTCCTTGAACCATTGTCAACTCGTTTTTCACCTTTTCTAACTCAGCATCCTTCTTGGTGAGCGACGTTTCCAAGCGAACTATTATGTTGAGTTGATCATCCTTTTCCTTGGTTAGTTTTTCAACTTCTTTCATGAGATCCTTGACCTTGAGTACCTGTTTTCCCCAACTGACAAACAGTTGCTTATGATCAACACTCAACTGCTCGTACTCTTTCAAGATAATCAACAGTCTCTGCATTCAGGCATACGATGTTGGTTGCGAGGTTACCAACATGGACGTCATCGTCCTACACAACATTAGTAAACAGGGATGGAACAGGTTCAGGTGAGTCAGAATTATTGACATCCTCAGTGAAATCTGTGGCAACCATGCTCTTTTTCCTGAGAGTATTAACACACTCATTCTTGTAGTGTCCCCAGCCTTTACATTCGTGGCATTGTACCTCACTGAGTGGTGTCGGGGAGCTGGATACATTGGGAATTGACGATGCGGACTGAGATCTGGGAAGAGCGCGTCCAGTGAATTTTGGTGTAGATGCCTGTGTCCTGGTCTTTGTGCTTGAGCCTCCAATGTTGTACTTATTCTTTAGAAAGTTATTGAAATGTTGGGTCACAAAGGATAATTCGTCTTCCTCAAGCGTAGTGGATTCCATCTTTTTCAGAATCCAATTGAAGTTAAATTCCTCATCATCTTCATCATTGTCTGGGTTAGCATCGGAGGAAAAAGCAACACTCTTCTCTTTTGAGTTGGAAACAAGGTGTTCCATCCCATATTGCTTGAGGTTTCCAACTAAGGTGTTGTACTCTATATCATCAACATCTTTGGGTTCTTCTATGGCAACCACCTTCATATTATATTTCTTTGTGATGGACCTCAGTAGTTTTCCCACAAGACGTGAGTTCGTTATTGATTCTCCAAGCTCTATACACTCACTTTCAACATCAGAGAGCCTCATGGCGTAGTCCATGATGGATTCCTTTTCGTCCATTCTCATTGTCTCGAAGGTGGACATCAGCATTCTGAGCCTTGATCTCTTTACGCTCTGGGTCCCTTCACACACCCTTTGGAGTGCGTCCCATGCGTCCTTTGCTGAGTAGCAATTCTTGATGAATCTGTAGTAACTTGCATCTACATATCCACACAAAGTGTTGATGCATTTGGAATTCCAGTTTCAAAGGCTACTTCATCAGCAGTCCAATCTTCCTCTTTCTTGTCAATGGTATCACCTTCATAATCAGTGACACGTGGATTTTCCCATCCGATTAGAATGGTTCTCCATGCACATTCGTCAGTGCTCTTTAAGTGCCACCGCATCCTCTGTTTCCAGAGGGAATAGTTATCCCCATTGAGGATCGGAGGCCTTGGGTTGCTTTGAGCATCCATAGCACCTAAAAATAAGGATCAGTACTTAAAAGATTAAGTAACCTGCTCTCTGATACCAATTGTAAAATTTGAAAGTCTATGGTTTTTAAAATAAGTCTCAGTTTTATGATGTTGTTATCAATGTTAACCAACACGATTACCAACATCAACCAGAGTTAAAATAAAAATATGCAGCGGAAATAAAACTTAAGAACACAGCAAATTAAATTCAGTTCACAAGTAAAAGTACTTGTGAACTTGGGTGTACAAACCCGAAAACTATAAACTTAAGAACACAGCAAATTAAATTCAGTTCACAAGTAAAAGTACTTGTGAACTTGGGTGTACAAACCCGAAAACTATATTACTTTATTGTTTACGATCAATACAAAAATATGAAGTAATATATGAAAACTAAAATATCAAAAACTTGATACTAAATACTTGTCGTCGTGATGACAAGATCTTCTCCGTTGGTTACGCAACTTCAAAGAACTTGATAATCTCGAACAATGGCTCCAAGTAGTCTTCACGTCCTTTCCTTACTGTGCGTCGTTGCGTCGTGTTCTGCTTCAGAAATCCGTGTGTCTCAAGTACCCTCAAGCTTTAGAATTCTCTTGTCTTAAATAGACAATCCTAGAGTCCTAAACTTGGTAAACAAGTAAAATAAATCCTAAACATAATCTAGGAAACTAAATAAAGTCTTAAATCTAGTTCCCTAACTTATTCTGTGCCCAAGAAAGGCAAATAACAAAATAGGAACTATTTCCAAGAATAAATTCCTCAACGGATATTATTTTCCTTTCATCGACATATACAATTATAATCGCAAGTTTGAAACTTATTTTCTTTATAAATACACAAGGGCATAGATTATCTTTTCTCAATCAAGTAGTCACATAGACGGTTATACCACATCAGTCTGGATTATTTTAATCCATCAGTGAGCGTCTTGCAAATGCACTCCGTGACTTAGAGTCACTTGTCTTGGCAATGAAAGGCCATCAAGCACTTCCGTATATATATCTCTAAATCACGATTCTCGTAGAGATATGATGTAACCACAAGTATAAGCTGCATTCTTAGTTCTTTGGAATTATAATATCTATTATGGGATAGTACATATGCCCATAGTCAATTCCAGGGCATTTTGAGAGACTTTGTGCTTCAAGTTTAGATTTGCATCTCATGGCTTTATTTATCTCATTGCGCTTTCTGACAAAACTTTGTTTATGTCCTACAGACTTTAAACTTGGTGAGGTTAGCACTACTAGACCAAATACATGTCTTATTGTAAGTGAATTTAGTTCTACCTGGATTGATTCTTTAGAATTAGGCCAATTTGCTCTTTGTTGACATTTCAATAGAGTGTGGTTAGATACTATTGTGCTCTATGATTCCTTGAGCAAAAGTGTATGTATCATCAATGCGTGTGGAAGATCTTTCCATCAACTCATATAAACTCTCATTGTACATTGAGATTTCTTTATTCTCTGGAATCACATTAAACTTCGGAGCGTCCTCCAGTAATGATTCATGGACATAAGTATAACCAAAGTTAATCTCATGAGAGTAATTATCTTCATTGAGGATCAATTGAAGTTGTGTCATACATGCCGCCCTCTTATTCCTTGGGTGAGTATTGATCAAACCAAGTGACCTCCCCTATTCCTTTTGGGAGTCACGACCTCAACCACACCTCCACTAAGTATGGTTGCAATGTCTTAATTTGAGACATTGTGCCCTTTATCAAGATGCTCCATCTCAAACGTCTTGAGAGAGACTACTAAAGCATCAAAGTCTAAATTGTTTGTGTCTTTTGCTTCTTCAATGGCTACCACTTTGATGCTGAGTTTCTTCGAGATGGGTCTTAGTAACTTTCCCACAAGACGTGAGTTAGTCACACCTTCACCAAGTTCTTTACACTAGTTGTCAATGTCTGAGAGTCTCATAGCATAGTCCATGATGGACTCTTTCTTGTCCATCCTCATTGACTCAAAGGTAGCAGTCAACATTCTCACTCTCGATTTCTTGACACTGTGAGTACCCTCACATACCCCCTGCAACGCATCCCATGCATCTTTTGCCGACTCACATTTTTTGATCACCTTATAGTAGCTTGAATCAACATAGCCATAGAGAGTGTTGATCGTCTTGGAGTTCCAATTGGACAAGACTAGTTCATCAACCATCCACTCTTCTTTCTTCTTGATGATGGTATCACCATCAGCATCAGTAATGCGTGGTTTTTCCCATCCAACCAGTATGGTTCTCCACGCTCATTCATCAATATTCTTGATGTGCCACCTCATCCTTCGTTTCCAGAGAGAATAGTTCTCACCAGTAAGGATCGGAGGTCGCAGATTTCCTTGAGCATCCATAGCGTTCTACAAAAATAATGATCAGTATACTCAGTACGTCAAGTAACCTGCTCTAGATGCCAATTGTAAATTTGGTAGGCCTATGGATGCTAAAATAAGTATCAGTAAATCGATGTTAAGTCTAGTGTTATAACACCAGAACTAACATCAAACGGAATGAAAATAAAAGGCAGCAAAATAAATCGAAACTAAAAGAACACAACAATTTAAATTTCGTTCGTAAGAAAACTTGCTTACGAACTGGGTATACAAACCCAAAAACTATATTACTTTAATTCGTTCAAGATCAAATACAAAGTATAAAGTAATATATGAAAATAATAGTATCAACACTATGATATTAAAATACTTGTCGCCACAAAGGATGATCTTCTCCGTTGGTTACACAACTTCAAAGATGTATGAATCTCAGATGGTGGCTTCAAGTATTCCTCGTGCTTGTGTTCTTGTTCTGTTCGTGCATCGTTTCTCTCCTTGTTGCGTTCAAGTCATTTTTTTAATCAAGACTACTTCTTGTCTTAAATAGGCAAGAGTCCTAATATTGGTAAACAAGTAAACTAATTCTAAACTCAATTTAGGAAACTAAATAAAGTCTTAAACACAATTTAGAAAACAAATCTAGTGTCCTAATATATCTTGATCCCAAGAAAGGCAAATAACTACAAAAAAGAACATAAGAAATAATAGCCAAAAATAAATTCTCAACATGTTAGTGTACGGGGGTGACGAATCGAAACAAAACACAACCAGATAATGTAGTGACAAGAATATATTCACTAGTAATATAAAATTCAATGAATAGCTTATTTAGTTAGAATTCGATTCATATATAAATACTATAATATTTTAATTTCTGATTCCATTCAAACGAATTAACTCGCTTCTATTTTTATCCCAAATTATTAAAGAAAATAAAATGAACACAATTAGTGGACATAAAAGAAATGACTCGCTTGATGTCAAGAAAAAAATAGAGATGACTCGCTCACTTAAAAAAAACGCTCGTGAGAATTTCTTAAATATATTCTACTCGCTCACTTTTTCTCCGTCGCCAATATCTATCATAATTTTACAAAATATATAAATAGAGGACTTTTTGGTAGAAAATCCTCACATTTATATTTAACTTAGGATTCAGTTCCTTTTAGTTTTTTTTGTCTAGCCCATTATATAATTTAAAATTACTTTTTTTTAATCCAAATCTCCTTGTACCTTAATTTAATGTAATGAGTATTTAGTATTATGTTAAAAAAATTAATATTTATATACAAAATAAAAAATACTAGATAGTACCTAGTCTGAACATGCTTCTCTAAAATAAAAATACCTCTATACCATACCTGTTTAACCAAATTAACCATGAGTGAGATGGGTTGTAATGTCACTAGTTGAAAAATTACCAGTCTCCTTCATCAACTAATTAGTATAACCTTAGTTAGCTTCTTACATCAAGCGTATGAGATATATAATTTATAGAGGTAAGTTAATAAGATATTATGAAAACATGTTGAAGCAAAAAAGATCTTTTTACTAAGAATTTAATAGAAAACATATTACATTAGTAGTCTTCTTTTAAAAGTAAAAAATCTTTAGCCTCTAATATAGAAGACTTCCACTCGTAGATACATAAACTCACTATTTGCTGATAGGGAATGATTAGTAAGACCTGGATTGAGGTAGGTTGGGGTTTAATAATATAAGAAAGGGTGGCTCGCACATGAGAAACCTGATTAGACTTTTCTCTTAGGTAAGAGCTGGATGATCTGATGATGTATCCAGAGTAGGAGTATTCCCTTGACAGGGGTTCTTGGTGATAGTGCCGGAAGAACAGGCCTATAATAGATCTAACTCCTTGTTCGGAGAGTGACAAGGGGGACCACTTGTCAGAGACTGTTATCCAAACGACCCCCGATTCGCGGTCAGTGCCTCCGAGATCCCGGAAAAGAGATCCCGCCAAGAAAGATAATAAACCGCCTAGTGATGAAGCTGAGTAAAAGAATAGCTAGGCAGACCCGGAAACCTTAAGAACAAGGGAAGAGCTGAATTAAACAGGTCTGGTTACCTGCTTACATAGAAAAAGTAAGTGGGACCATTTGTCAGAATTGGTTATACCAAATGGCCCATGATTTGCGGCACATGCTCCCGGGATCCCGACTAGGGTCCCCACTGAGTAAAGTTATAAATATCTCAGCCTCAAGGCTGAGAAAGGTATGTCATTCTCTTGAGCATTCCTGCTTTCTTTCTGGAAAATACCTCAAACGCTTACTGACTTAAGCATCGGAGAGGTTTCCACCGGAAAATCACCGGTGTTCCTTTCTAACTTGTGTTTGTGGTGCAGATCAGGAGGGTGTTCAAGGTTCCAGGCGTTCTCAACGTTGGTCATTTTTTGGGTTGAAACACCACCGAAAAATCACCGGTGTTCCTTTCTAACTTGTGTTTATGGTGCAGATCAGGAGGGTGTTCAAGGTTCCAGGCGTTCTCAACGTTGGTCATTTTTTGGGACAAATGACCTCTACCCCTAACATCTGTTTCGGGTCAGAAGATGGTGATGGCATTTTGGCCCCGCACATGGATGCTCTGGTTATAACGGCAACTACCGCCAATTATAATGTGCGATGGATCTTTTTGGATACCGGAAGTTCTGCCGACATTCTATTTTATGACTGTTTCCGACAATTGAAATTGGATGTGGAGCTGGAAGAGGTGACTACCTCCCTAGTCGGCTTTGCAGGGGGAGCTCTGAAACCAATGGGAGCGATCAGGCTCCTCGTCACCTTAGGGGAAGAGCCTTATAGGATGACAAGGATGGTTCGTTTTTTGGTCGTAGATGCGCCATCTTCCTACAATGTTATGCTTGACCGACCTTCCTTGAGCCAATTTCAAGTTGTAATCTCAGTTTTTCACATGAAGATGAAATTCTTTACTGAGGAAGGAACTGGGGAGGTAAGAGGTGACCAGTATGTGTCACGACAGTCGTATGTTGAGTGTATTAGACGAAATAGTGAGGAAGAGAGGTTGAGTAAAAAAGCTCGGACAGAGCAGCCACGGCAAGAGCTAGTGAGAAGGGAGGAAGGTTTGATGTTGGTGGAGATCGTTCCAGGCGATGAAAGTCGAGTCCTCCGTATAGGAACGACTCTCAGCCCAGAAGTCTTGACAGACCTGGTGGCTTTGTTAAGAGAAAGTGCGGATGTGTTCGCTTGGTCCCCCCAAGGACTTGGTGGGGATCGACCCTGAGGTGATGGAACATCGCCTTAATATTAGTCCAGAGGCAAAGCCGGTGAAGCAGAAGAAAAGGAACTTTGGACCTGAGAAGGAGGCTATAATTGAAGCTGAGGTGGAGAAATTGCTTAGTGCCAAACACATCCAGGAAATACAATTCCCAGAATGGCTCTCCAACGCTGTGTTAGTTCCAAAAACTCAAGAAGACTGGAGAATGTGTATTGATTTCCGAGACCTTAACCGAGCTTGCCCGAAGGACCACTACCCACTCCCGAGAATTGATCAATTAGTGGACTCAACAGCTGGATGCGAGCTCCTGAGTATGATGGATGCCTCCCAGGGCTACCACCAGATCAGGCTTGCAAAGGATGACTGGAAGAGGGTTAGCTTCATCACCCCGAAGGGAACTTACTGTTATGTAGTCATGCCATTTGGATTGAAAAATGCTGGCGCCACATACCAGAGGTTGGCGGACAAAATATTTAAAAATCAGCTCGGGCGAAATATGGAGGTATATGTAGATGATATGTTGGTCAAGAGTGCCAGAGCAACCTCACATGTGGATGACTTGAGAGAGACCTTTAGTACCCTGCGGAAATACAGAATGAAGCTCAACCCTAAAAAGTGTGCGTTTGGGGTAAGAGCTGGCAAGTTTCTAGGGTACATGGTTACTGAAAGGGGGATCGAGGCCAACCCAGAGAAAGTACGGGCAATTTA
>BMAC01000912.1:21961-37780 GCA_014905375.1 Phtheirospermum japonicum | reverse complement strand
ATGATGGTATCCAGAGTAGGAGTATCCCCTTGACAGGTGTTCTTGGTGATAGTGCCGGAAGAACAGGCCTATAACAGATCTGACTCCTTGTTCGGAGAGTGACAAGGGGGACCACTTGTCAGAGACTGTTATCCAAACGACCCCCGATTCGCGGTCAGTGCCTCCGAGATCCCAGAAAAGAGATCCCGCCAAGAAAGATAATAAACCGTCTAGTGCTGAAGCTGAGTAAAAGAATAACTAGGCAGACCCGGAAACCTTAAGAACAAGGGAAGAGCTGAATTAAACAGGCCTGGTTACCTGCTTACATAGAAAAAGTAAGTGGGACCATTTGTCAGAATTGGTTATGCCAAACGGCCCATGATTTGCGGCACATGCTCCCGGGATCCCGACTGGGGTCCCCACTGAGGAAAGTTATAAATATCTCAGCCTCAAGGCTGAGAAAGGTATGTCATTCTCTTGAGCATTCCTGCTTTCTTTCTGGAAAACACCTCAAACGCTTACTGATTTAAGCATCGGAGAGGTTTCCACCGGAAAATCACCGGTGGTCCTTTCTAACTTGTGTTTGTGGTGCAGATCAGGAGGGTGTTCAAGGTTCCAGGCGTTCTCAACGTTGGTCATTTTTTGGGTTGAAACACCACCGGAAAATCACCGGTGGTCCTTTCTAACTTGTATTTGTGGTGCAGATCAGGAGGGCGTTCAAGGTTTCAGGCGTTCTCAACGTTGGTCATTTTTTGGGTTGAAACATTTACTAAATTATTACAAACACTCAATATAAATATTATAACACTCTTTATCTTTTATAAAATTGGGGAGAATATCTGATGCCCTCAGCTTCCTCAGATGCATGATATTTATAGTGTGATTTTGGATTTTAATTTCGAACTTCAAAACTCATTAAAGGATATGTCATTGCTTATGTCTTTTCTCTATAATTGCAGGTTCGTGAATCTTGTTTCTTTCGTGTCCATTGACTTGTTTTGTTATTGGTCCCTCATGACTTAATTCTCATGTTTTTGGGGAATTTATTCAAATGGTAGCTTGCGTGGTCCCCGTGCCTTCTTGAATCCAACTACTACTGTAGCTCAGGAATAAAAACGACGTCTCTTCCTTTTCCAACTGTATGCTCTTGTCGGCCCGGTTTGGGTTGATTTTTTTTCAAACTCGGGTTCCTTCTAATTCGGGCATGCTTGAAAGATTCGGTCAATTCATCGTCCACTGTGCGCCATGTTACAATTTCTAGTAATGTCTTTGCTTACTGGAATTTTATTTTCCTATAGGACTTTTCTTATTTCAAAAAGAATCTCTGCAAATCTTACGGAGCTACTCCTGTCATTGAATTCAATAGGAAAGATCCGTTCATTGAATTCCTTCGAATTCTTGTATTGACCAAGAAAAAATAGTTCTAGAGGCATTTTCCATTCATATCTGGGGAGATCTTAAATGAATATTTTGCTTTGTCCATCTCTATAAGACTAACCCAACTTCCCATACGTGTAGAAGCATCATCTACTGAAATTGCTCATACTATCATTGGTGCATCTTCTGATGAGACAACTTTAATGTTTTTCATGACTTTCTCATCTGATATTGATGAAATGAAAAATATCATTGAAGTCAGTACAATTTCAAAACGTCTCCTCTGACTAAATATGTATAAATTAGGTAAGGAGTGAATTATAAAATAAAAGTGAGAAAAGTTTTTTTTGCCTCCTAATCTTTTTTTTTCTGTACACTTTACCTCTTGAACTGTGCGTTTTTTACACTTTACCTCCTTGAGCATTGTCCAGTGAAAATTGTTGTCGAAAATTATTTTCGACAAATTTCTTTTGCACAATTGAAGGGCAAACTCTTCTTTGCGTATGACTCTTCTTCAAGGTATGCTGGAAATCTTCTTCAAGGTATGCTGGAATAATGGAATGATGATTTTGACCTCAATTGTGCAAGAAAAATCACCGGAAATAATTTTCAGCAACAATCTGCTAAAAATGGCTAAAAGAGGTAAGTGTAAAAAAATGTACAATTAAGGAGACAAAGTGTATGAAAAAAAAATTAGGAATCAAAATATCAAACTGAGTAAAGGTTATGGGAGCAAAAAACTTATGAGCTGAATTGGAGATTAATTTAGGAAACTCCCATAAATAAACCATCAATTATAATACGCAGCTCCTTAGCAATTCCAATATCCGCTCACCCATATTTCTCAATCATATCAATCTCACAATTCACCATTTTTCTTTCAAAATCTATTTCACCACTATTCTCCGGCATATTGTGTGTGTGTGTGTGTGTGTGTGTGTGTGTGTGTGTGTGTGTGTGTGTGTGTGTGTGTGTGTGTGTGTGTGTGTGTGTGTATAGTGTAGGTCTTGGGTGAGATCGGTCTTATAGTATGAGATCACTTTTTACCAAATTCATTAATTGATCCACCCAACCCATCCGACCCGCCCCAACCCATCCATTTAATAAATAAAAAAATATTAACTTTCTATCACACACAAGCACACGCACAACAAGTGTGCTCCCCCTACCTTCGGACTCCGGTCGCCACTACCGATCGCCGGCCGCCGCCGACCACCACATCCATTGTTTACCGGCGATATTTTTTTACAAATCTTATATCGTTTAATCGTCTAGTCTCCCTCGTTTCAAATTCGCAACTGGATTTATAATCTAATGCTCGAATCATCGTAGATCTGAGATCAAAATCACAAATTTATTAATTTTAACATCCAATTTACAACGATTCACCGGACGGAATTTCGATAAAAAAAAGTATCGCAATATCGAGTAATTGTCTCGCTCCACTCTACAAAACTGAAAATTCAACCAAAAAAGAAAAAAGTCGCTGGAAAAAAAAAGAATCTGACCAGTTTTAAATATTACAAAATTAGTTAAAAGTATCACAAATTCAAGTAAAAGTATCACAAGATCGAGTAAAGGTAACACATGTTATATTTTATATTTTTACTATTTCTTTTTACAAAAACCAAAGTATCATAAAAATATTGTTAAATTATTACGAAATATAATTAAAATATTACATATTCTATAATTTAATTTCTTTCACTTACATATGTGCCTAGTACATTTAAATAACTAAAAGTATTAAAAAAAATTGATCGCGTATCACAAAATATATTAAAAGTATCGCATATTTTCTAATACTTGTACATTGTACTACATTTTGTAATAAATGTGTTATGTGATACTTTTAATATATTTTGTGATACTTGACCAGATATTGTAAAAAGACATACTACTTTTGTGATACAAAAATAAGTGTGTTATGTAATACTTTTAATATCTTTTCTGATACTGTTAATATATTTTGTGATACTTGATCAGATATTGTAAAATTTTCATATTACTTTTGTGATACAAAAATAAGTGTGTTTTGTGATACTTTTAATATCTTTTCTAATACTTTTAATATATTTTGTGATACTTGATCAGATATTGTAAAATTTTGATACTACTTTTGTGATACACAAATAAGTGTGTTCTGTGATACTTTTAATATATTTTCTGATACTTTTAATATATTTTGTGATACTTGATCAGATATTGTAAAAATTCATACTACTTTTGTGATACAAAAATAAGTGTGTTCTGTGATACTTTTAATATCTTTTCTGATACTTTTAATATATTTTGTGATACTTGATCAGATATTGTAAAAATTCATACTACTTTTGTGATACAAAAATAAGTGTGTTCTGTGATACTTTTAATATCTTTTCTGATACTTTTAATATATTTTGTGATACTTGATCAGATATTGTAAAAATTCATACTACTTTTGTGATACAAAAATAAGTGTGTTCTTATGATACTTTTAATACATTTTCTAATACTTTTAATAACATTTGTAATACTCTTAATTATTTATTTTTAAAAAAATACGTAATTATAGAAATCAGATATCAAAAATTATGTGATACTTTAACTATTTTTTGTGATACTTGAACAACTTTTTGTGATACTCCAACACCTCACCATCCAAAATCTGCATATAACATATGCAGATTGATAAAATTATTTTCAAAAGCCACATTAATACAAAATAAATTTAATAAACATCTCAGCACCTGCACACACTACATCATCGGCGACACACATGCGCAAACATATCAACACACACACACGCACACACTATAGCCCAAAAATCACAATTGTTGAGAGGAGGGAGGGAGAAAGCGAGACGAAAGAAAAGAAGAAAGAGAAAACAAACAAACAAACAAAAAGCCTACCTTCATCGGTGCTGATTTCAGCACCGATTTGAAAATATAAATTGGGAAAATCGTAGATTGCAACGCGAGGAGTTAAACGGTGATTTCAGATGCGAAATTGGCCCGATAAAATCGTCATAGATTTGAGGTCAAAGTTAACAATTCATAAAGTTTGACCTCACATCTACGAAGATCGGAACATCGAATCGTAAATCTGATTTCAGATTTAGAATGAGTGAGTCGAGACGATTCAAATGATATAATTTTTGATAAATTTTGTCGCCAAAAAGACAGTCACCGACGGTGAATGCGAAAGAGAAACGGAGAAGATGGGAGGGGAGCGGCTGAAGGCTAGGCATTTTTTGTTTTGTTTTGTTTTATAGTTAGGATTAGGGGATGGGTTGGTGGACAAGCGGGTTGGGTACCGGGCGGGTTGAACAAATGGGCATGGTAAAATATGGTTTCATACTATGAGGACCGGTCTCCAAAGTATTTGTCATATATATATATATATATATATATATATTATATATGTATGTGTGTGTGTGTGTATCCTAATACACCAAAGTCTATTCAAGCTGACCAATGAAAACTGAGTTTACTTATAGTTGTTACTCAGATCATAAAGACAAATCGATACAGAAAATGTAAAACTTACAACCCCTAAGCATATCAACAAGAATAATCTTGCCGGAGTACATACAAAACGCAGCAAACCAATCTCAGAATGCACCATCTACTACAAGTCTCTGATCATAGATATCATAACAAGAATGGGAGTACAATTTCCCATCTTCAATATCATAACAAGAAAAGGCAAAATCCAGCAAACACATAAATTCAAGCGCTCATCGCATTAACTATCTTGAGCAGACTTGGGTTCTTCCTTTGCCTTCAATGCAGATGAAGGAGATGGAGAGCCCTCTTGACCCATCTCAGCTCTAAGGTCATTAATGCTCTGTTCCAACTCATCAATTCGGTTTCCCATCTCATCAAGTACATCACAGTTAAGGAAACAAATCTATGCATCTCATAAAAATATATACGAAAAACTCCAGTTATATTTCAGAATTACAAATACCCCATTAAAGTGTTACACGCGTCTCTTGAAGGTGCAGTTGGTAAAAGAAAAACAAATGTTGATGAGATACTTATAATGTTCAAAGACAACTGTGTTTTTTTTGTTTGTTTGTTTGTTTTTAATTTTTTAGGCGAAACTCGAGTTAGTAATTAAAGTATTAAACCCATGTATGAATATCAACTGAATCATTTTGTATGGAGGGTTATGAAAGTTGTGGTGTTGGAATTTAATCACGTTTAGTCTAAAGCATTGCCGAATTCATTGCATGAATAGTGTCATCATATGAGAAAAGCAAGAAGCATGCACACATCACTGAAAGTAAGAATCATTTCATGCAAAAATATCTTTCTACGTCATTATATGAAATAACACAATTAATAAGTAGCAATCCAAGGATATTTTTACCAATGATGGATTCCGACATCGTCTGAAACCTATTTTGCTGCAAGGAGAAATAAACATGTGTGAGATGCCAAATGTAAAATGTACTGAATCAAGAGAGCAAGATTAATTCTCCGTTACACACCATTTGCTGGAGAAGGTTTTGCACCTAAACAAATAAATTAAACAGAGATGTCAGAAAATATGAGAAGACGCAGACTGAAACACAAAAGTATACAAATCTGAACCAGAAACGGGTTACACTGCGATAAAAAAGAAAACTACAAAGCACGCTATCATGTTATATAAAAAGTTGATAGGATTAGAACTTACAAATGTAGTCATGTCAGAAGTACTTTGTTTAGAATTGTCTGCATCATGCCCATCCTGCAAGAAAAAAGGCAGTGATCCATTAATAGAACCACTTTAAGTCTAGACTAATTAAAAAGAAAAATAACCATTTATCTTTTACAATTACAAATATCCCTTTGCAGCTCGTAATTACCTTACATTTCCCCACTTGAGGGTTCTCTTCTGTAAGACAAAAACAAATATAGGGGGAGTATTTGTAATTTTAAAAGATAACTGTGTTTGTTTTCTGTAATAAGGCTAAACCTCAGCATTAGATCTTGTAATTAGTTAAACCTAAAATGCATGCAATAGAACCACTTGTTGATGTAACATTACAATAAAGCAAGAACATAAAATTAGTGATCACATTAGATTTCTCCCAAACTGAAGTATCATCTAGAAGACTGACTCCCAAGAAATGACTTATTCCAATTTCCAATAAATAACAAATTCGCCATATTATCAACTGAATGCTAAACTGTACAATCCTCCTCACTACTTGGATATACCGAATAAAATGTTGTTGATAAGCTCACCAAAATAATTCCACATCAATATTTCGTAGTAAACTGTGTGGAATGTCCATATTTAGTAATTCCCAGAAGCAGAGATATGCGAGCTTGCTAAAATGGTCTTCAGCATTGTACTTAGATAAAATTCTACTCAATCATACAACAAATTAATAACAAAACAGCAAAATAGCACCTAATCCCACACGACAATCCACGGCCACAAAATTATCTAACAGAATACGAATTTGACGTTATTTCCCTATTTTATCCATCACGGAACCATCCATTTCAAGATGAAACCTAAGTTCCCCCAATCCACTTCAAATGAAAGGAGAAAAACACACGGGAAACCGAGAAATACAATAATCTACGAATATGAAGAGCAAAAGAAAAAAGTTAACAAAATATCTGAATTTCAATAGGGTTCGTGTAGATAGGATCGAACAAATTTCAAATAGAATCAAGATTAGAAGAAAAATGTGAAGTATTAATTAAGAAAAACAGCAAAATTACCATCGTTTTGTACTGATTTCTGAGCTGGTGCGAGCTTGCGAGATAGATCCGAGTGATACTTTTTGTGAGATTGTGAAAATTTTGGGAATTTAAATTTTGAAATACGAGGAGCTGATGATGATATTTGAATTGGCCTAGGGCTGCCAGCACATTGATTTCTTATTGGGACCCAATTCAATGAAAAGATAAATTGGGTTGGGCCGCTGGTCCAGCTTTCTGGTCAATTGGCCTGGGCTCGATTTGGCATCAATTATCCGGTGAAAAAGATAAATATAACTAACTTTTTTAAAAGAGAGGTATTTTTAATTTTGTATTTCAAGCATAAACAAATTTTACATTTTTTGAAAAAAATACCTAATTTAGTTTAAAATACTCTCGATTTCTATATGATTTTCAGTTTATTTCTAATTGATTTTCATACTCAAATAATTATGAAAATGAACTCTGTCAAAATATATATTTGTGTATTGTTTAGAGTTTTTTTTTTAATTGGTTCATATACCATAATAATTGAAAAAATGAACGCTGTCAAATGGCAATTTATTAGGTGGTCCCAGGTGCACCTTGCAAGGTGCACCTATTTCTCATATATAAAATGCAATCTCTAAAACCTCACGCGCTTTTTCATTTTTTTTTTCTGAACTGCTGTTTTCCCAGAACCTCATGCTATCCTCAAATTTCATCGCTTTTTCATCGCCAAAGATTTCTATCGATTTCGTCCGAATAACAATCCATTACCGGTGATCCCCAACGGATTCAACAGCAACGTAATCCTCATTGATTTTGGAAGCAACGGCGATCTCCATCAGATTTAACAGCAAATCCCTAAGAGTTTTTCTTCGATTTTCATCGGTCTTAAAAATAACAGAGAACCTTCAATTCCGATGGCCTTGAATCTGGTAGATGTTCCAATGGACGTGAATCGGTGAGGGTAAGTGATTTTGGAAGTTGATTTATTTTTGTATTAAATTAGGTTTACACTTTTTTCTTATTTTTGTTGCTGCAGCTCTTCCGATTTGTGTTTCTACTGAATATCCTAGTTTCTGGGAATAGTGCGAGTTCGAACACTGATGAAATTAGTTCTATTACAGGTATATGCTTTCTCTTTTTATGATTCATGGAAGGGAATGTGTGATATTGTGTGAGTCTGTATGTGATGATATCTGTAAGTAGAATGTGATGATATGTCAGTATGTATGTGATGATATCTGAAAGTAGAATGTGATGATATCTGAAAGTAGAATGTGATGCTATCTGAATGTAGAATGTGATGATATCTGAAAGTAGAATGTGATACTATCTGAATGTAGAATGTGATGCTATCTGAATGTAGAATGTGATGATATCTGCGTGATTAATATTTGTATTAATCATATATTTTTGGTTTATTTTATTTTTTTGTCTTATGCAGTGAATTCTATTGTTGGTGATAGTCATTCAGCTGAGAGAGCAATGCGTGTTGATGATTTGGTTGGCATTATTATGAATTTTGTTGACGAGGCTTATAATTTGTATAATGATCATGTGTTTAGGGTTGGGTTTAGTGTTAGGAAGGGGAAAGATAGGAAGAGGGTTGATGACTCAATTTCGATGAAAATATTTCTTTGTTCTAAGGCTGGTCAGAAACAAGTTTCAAAAAAAAGTAGGTTTTATGTGAAATTAGATGTGAGAACAGGCTGTCCTTCTTTCATTCGATTTGATATTGATCGTAGTGGTTTGTGGGTTGTTACTGCTCATAAAAACGAGCACAACCATACATTATGCCCACCTACTTCAAGTCATCTTCTTCCATCCCATAGGCAATTTATCCGACTCAACTTGCTTACCTCAAAGAGTTAAAAAAAAAAAGTGGTGTTGGTGTGGCCGATGGTGTACGTGTTTTAAAAAACCAGTCTGGTGGTTCACCTTTTTTAGGTTTTAGCACTAGAGATGCATATAATGCTTTAAGTAAATCTAATATATTTGATGGTACTGATTCCAACACAATAATTCAAAATTTAAAAAATAGGCAAGCTAACGAGAAGGACTTTTTTTTTTTTGAGGTGGATAGTGAGTCTAGGCTGTGTAGTTTTTTTTGGAGAGATGGTCGTATGCGGCAGGATTACGAATTATTTGGTGATTTGTTGGTGCATGATACTACGTATCGCACTAACAAATACGACATGATTTGTGGTCCATTTGTTGGTATGAACCATCATGGTAAGAATGTGATGTTTGGGTGCGGGTTTTTAATGAATGAGAGAATCGAGTCATTTGAGTGGTTGTTTGGTGGCTTTTTTGAGATCCATGGGCGGTAAACACCCTACTACAATTATGACCGACCAATCTGCTGCCATGGCTGCTGCTATTTCCAAGATTTTCCCAATGTCACGACATCGACTCTGTGTTTGGCATATTGGGGAAAACTCGAAGATAAACATCAGATCGCTAAGAAGTCAAAAAGGTTTAATAGAAATTTTAAACTATTTGCTCAAGTACGTGGAAACAGAAGCTGAATTCCAGTTTTACTGGGAAAAGTAAGTAAATTTTTTGTATGCTTATTATTATTTGTTAATATCTATTGATAATATATTACAGCAATATGTGATGATATTTGGACTTATTATGTGATGATATGTAGCAGAATTATTTGATGATATATGCTAGTATGATGTGATGATATCTGAAATTTAAAGTGTGATGATATGTGTTAATGATATCCGGAATTAAAGTGTGATGATATTTGTTAGTATTGACTGATGATATGTATATATGTGAGTAATGTATCATGATATCTGAAATACAATCTGCTTTTTTAGGGTTTTGCTAATTATATGTGTAAGTAAATAGTGATGATATGTATTAGTGTTGTGTGATGAAATGTGTCAGTAAAGTGTGATGATATGTGTCAGTAAAGTGTGATGATATGTGTCAGTTTTGTGTGATGATATGTGTCAGTAATGTGTGATGATATGTGTCAGTTTTGTGTGATGATATGTGTCAGTTTTGTGTGATGATATGTGTCAGTTTTTGTGTGATGGTATGTGTCAGTAATGTGTGATTTTATATATTTTTTTTCAGGATGGTTACAGATTATGGATGTCAGGATAATTCCTGGTTACTAAGGCTTTATGATATAAGAGCGAAATGGTATCCTGCATTTAAGAAGGATTGGTTTTCAGGAGGCATTTTATCTTCTCAAAGAAGTGAGGGCACAAATCATGCGCTTACAAGGAAATTATCAAAGACGGATGGGCTTTGTGATTTCTACAACATGTTCATCGGAGTTGTGTCTGAGTGGAGGAGTAAAGAGAATGATGAGGATGTACGTTGCATGCTAGGTACCCCATATATGGCTTTAAACGATGTTAAGTTAGTTTTACATGCTAGAGATGTGTATACAATTGAAGCTTTCTCTTTATTTCAAGATCAGTTTATGAAAGGTGTTGCATGTCATCAATCCATTTTTTCTATAGAAGGGTCTATTATGACATATCATATGTGGGTCGAGGGTAGGGATGTGATAAAACATGCTGTAATTTTCAATGTTGAAGATTTGTCTATATCTTGTATGTGTAAGTTATTTTTTGAGGTCGGTATTTTATGTTGTCATTGTTTGCGTATAATGAATATACATTGTGTGTATGCTATCCCCGAGAGATATCTTACGAAAAGGTGGCGTAAGGATATTGTTAGTGAGCGGGTTTTAGATGATGTTCCTGTCGTTGATTCCTCAAACAAATCTATGGCGGGCTCATTATGGAGGATTCAAATGAATAGAAAGTTTCAGAAGCTGATTTTAGCAAGTGAAGATAATATTGGAGCTCGTTTGAAGTGTGAAGAAGCTTTTGAAATAGCTAAATGTAGTGTTATACGTGAAGTCGGTCCCATTTATTTTGATAATTGCGCTGATCCTTTGTTGAGTGGTGTTGTTCAAAATTCTCAAAGTAGTCGTGAGAAAGGTAAGCGGAACAAGAGGGAGAAGAGTATACTTGAGAAGAAGCGTAACCAAGCAAAAGGGAAAGAAACCGAGAACAAATTGCCGAGTCAAAAACTAAGAAGGCCGTAGAAGGTCTACAGGTATTTTCTGCACTTTTCTGTAATTTATAGTTTTTGAGTTTGGAAATTCTTGTGATTTGGACAAATTATGTTATATTAGCATATTTTTTATTGTGAACTTTCTTTTTTAGGATGGTATTGCTACAGTTGCTGGAGACGGTTATGTCGTGCATCCGAATGTTGGTCCAACATCGAGTTTGAATTTCACAGTTGTTAGTCCGAATACAAGTTCAAAGCTTCAACCATTAATACATTCTTTTGAGTTGTAATTCTTTTAATTTAAAGTCATTTTATAGTTAGTATTTTTTCGATAAATGAAAGAATAGACAGATAGGTTATTTTTATTTGTCAGACTGTAGTCTTTTATTATTTTTTTGGACTGGTGTTTTTTATCCGATCTTTTTTTATTGTAATCATAACGACTTTTTTTTTTATGAAAATGTTATATGTTTGTTCGTTAGTTGTGGTTAATTTTTGAACCTGTCATATTTTTGTTAGAATTTATTTTAACAAATAAAATGGGCTGGTGATTGAAAATATGATGATATTTGAATAGTGTATGTGATTATGTGTGGCTAGTATATATGATGATATGTGGATGTTATATGTGACGACGTGTGGATTGTGTATATGATGATATGTAGTTGGTGTATGTGATAAGTTTTCTATTTTAGGGTTTTAGGTTTTTAGGATTTGATTTTTTGTGATCATATGTACATCACATATTTGATGATATATTTTTCAGTATGATGATATGTAGTTGGTGTATGTGATAAGTTTTCTATTTTAGGGTTTTTAGGTTTTGGATTTGATTTTTGTGATCATATGTACATCACATATTTGATGATATGTTTTTTAGTTTTTTTGCGATGATATGTGATGGTAATTTTGTGATTAATCAAGCTATGAGAACTAATATCATTAAAACCCAATAATACAAAAGACGAATACCAATATGAAAAGTTTTTCAGCACAGCTTTAAGTCAAGCTGTTAATCCCAAGTATCCACAAATTTTTGTTCCACAAATTTGATTTTTTCTTCAATCCCTAGAAATGATGATCATCATTCAACAACACACCCAGTTTTTCTAAGTTCTGACCTTTTTTGTGATTGTCTAAGAACATCAGTTCTCTACATCAAAACATCTAACACCATGTTTTACATCAAAATAATTCATTTCCAACAATACCCCAGAATTCAAAATAATCTAATTACGATAAACAAAACGTTGTGCATCTTTTAGCACTTGTTCCTTCCTTTCATTCTCCTCCATCATGATCTTGTGCAGTAGTACTTTGCCCTCAGGGTGTTCAACAAATCCTTATCCTATCACAAATAATAAAAGAAATATAAATAAATATATACAAACAAATGGAAAGAAAAATAATATACAAATAAACTTACTATAATTTACTTACTTTATCTTTTTCAAAACCAGCCTCCCATTGATTAGAGTAGATTTGTCCTTATTTTTATTAGCTTCTTAGTACGTTTTTCTATTTATTTTTGGTATAAGTTGGACGATTTAAGCATAATTCTGTATTTTTATAATCCCAGCTTATTTTACCATATTTTAATCATAATTGATGCAAATAGGTGATATTTCGTTGTTTTCACCTTACAGCTAAGTAACCGGAAGAGTTCAACGCGTAAAAGACGAAGTTTGATGTTCAAGAATAAGAGAACGAGCTTTCCGGCGAAACGAGTAGCAAAAGATCGAGAGATGAAGACAGACGCTCTGTCGCGTCGACTGACGCGACCGTCGACGCGAGCCATGATCCGCGTCAGTCGACGCAAGGCCAACGCACCATCGACGCAACTTGCTGAAGCGTCGACTGAAGGAGCGTCAGTCGATGCACCGTCGACGCAACTTGCTGAAGCATCGATGCAAGCCCGCATCAGTCGACTCATCCACCCAGCCGATGAGCACGCCCAGGCAACACCGACGCCGAGCACCAGCGCGCGTCAGTCGACGCACCGTCGACGCGACGGCCCAGAATGAGGATTTTAGGGTTTCTTGTGCGCCAAGACTTGCAATATCTATATAAACCTTCTATATTTTGGATTTTTAAAGGGGGGAGACACCAGAGACACTTAATACACGACCACATAGGGTTCCATAGCTTCCAATAACAATAATTCCACATCTCATAACGAGATTTGAAGACGGAGATCAAGGATCGAAGAACAACGCGTCCAAAACATCGAATTCGCGTTCGGGATTCAATCTTCGCCCAAGATCAACGTGCAACTCCGGAATAGCTGGAGCTTCTCACTGCTTTTAGTAGTTACAATAAGTTTTCTAAACTCTTAGTTAATTTAGTAGTTAATTTCTAGTTTAATTCTTAGTTAATATCTTAGTTAATTGTAGTTTAATTAGTTTAATCATTTTTATGCTTGGATATTGGATATTGGTTAATTTAGTTTACTTATGCGATTGATTTATATTTAGTTATTCGTTCTTAGATTCATATGATACATTGCTTAGTGATAATTTCTTATGTTCATGCTCTTAGATTCGTTAATTAGGTTTAGTTCATGGTTGCGTTCTATTGATAATTTAGTTATTGCTCGTAGTTGATAATATAGTTTAGAGTAATTAGTTAAATTATCTTTAGTTTAATTTCTGCTTAGTTTATAATGATCAATTCAACATCTTTTAAAACCTCAAATGTACATGTATTTTATTTTAGTTCATAAATTGAGAAAAACATCCGAAAGACCGAACAGTTGTTTTCTCGAGAGATACGACTCGAGTCAAACTTATCACCCTACAAGTACCTCGTACTCTTGTGAGCAAACTTACGTACTTTTAAATTAATTTATTAAAAATGGGGTGCACAAAAGTTTGGATCAAAAACTTTGGCGCCGTTGCCGGGGAAGCAACGAGTAGGAATTTAAGATGTTTTTCATTTTAATTCATTAATTTCCTTTTACTTTCGTTTTTATTTATATTTTGCACTTGGTTTTTGCCATTTAGTACGTTAACGTGTTTTTGAGTTTATGCAAGGAAGGCGATCACTTCAACGCGACCTTGTACCATTCATTGACAACATTCACCGTTCAAATCCGTCAAGACCAAGACCCGCTTTTATTCCCGAGGACAATTCCTCGACAGCAACTGATTTCTCTTGCGATCAAGTTCCCGATATTATGTTAGGAGCACATTCGGTTCGAAACGGAAATTCACCACCGAGATCACCACCACGCCCCATTCAAAATGGGTATGGTAGTGAACCAATCATTTTGCATGGACAACCACAACCCCGAGCCAATTGGGCTAATTGTCAGCAACACATGGAGAACGTGAGACGAGACGAGGGGAGAAATGAAGGAGTTAACCAGCAGCACAACATAGTCAATCACCAACCAAACACGGCAAACATGAGGCAAAACGAGGAGGTGAACAACAATGTCATGCGTCAACACAACATCGAGAACATGGCATTTAGGAATGAGAAATTTCTGCAGCGTGATGCTTATGTTAACAATCAAAGGCACGTGAACGAGTGGTTGGAGAATCAAGATCATGGTTACGAGCAAAATAATTTCGGAACGAGATACGAGCGCGAGCACCATTACGCGCATGATGACCAGTACGAGCGAGCTAATGACCGAGTTAGGGAACCAAGAGGAGATCGTGCACCACGACAGCGCGATTTAGCACGTCCAAAGGTTGTACCTTTTAGGTCCGCCATTGTTCTTGGACCTACCGCAAGGGCGGTAAAAATCAAACTGCATCAACTTAACTTACTCCCTACTTTTCACGGAAACGTCCATGAGGACCCCTTGGCATTTTTAAACTACTTTGTTGATGAAGTGGGGCGATTCTTGGTTCATGGCCTTCACCAAGAGGAAGTACAAATGATTTGTTTCCCGTACATCTTGAAGGACAAGGCGAAGTCATGGCTACTATCACTAGAGCCTGGCTCGTTGACTGACTGGGATATGATCAGCGAGAAATTCTTAAATCAATATTATTCGGCCCAAACTATGGGGCATCTTCGGAGGCAAATTGATACCTTTGAACAGTTGGATGGAGAGCTATTTCATGAAACGTGGGAGCGTTACAAGACGCTTTTGAAAGCTTGCCCCCACCACAACTATTCTCCGGAGATGACTAACCAATTTTTCTTCGATGGATTATTAGACCATGGGAAACGAGAAGTAGAGATAGCAGCGGGAGGAGATTTTGGAGATTTGACAGCCACCGGGGCGAGGCGGGTTTTGGAAAAGCAAAGCGAAAAATCTAGACAAACCAACTCTCGGCCTCGTAAAATGAGGGTTAACGAAGTTTTCATCCCTGATCCTGATTTAGATGACGGCAAGTTAGTGAAAGCGAAATGTGAGGAGATATTTGACGAGAAATTAGCTGCTTGGAAAGCCGAGCGAGCTAGCAAGGCTACTGCACAAAGGATGGCCGTAACATGTAACCAGTGTGGATCCCCCTAGCTTTCAGCGGATGTGTGTCCAAACATCATTGAGCAGCACGAGGATGTTAACGCGATCCAAAATTACTCGAATCAAAAGAAGTACACACCGCAACGTGACAATCCTCTTTTCAAGTGGGGCCCTAGAAATCCGAATCATATGCCACCTGATCCACAATATCCCCCACCACAATATGCTCAAGCACCACCAGTGCTGCCACCACAAAATAATTTTCATACGCAAGGGAAGGCATCTAATGCGACTCAACCAAATGATCAGCTATTG